>JBAIZL010000106.1:565000-567500 GCA_036971475.1 Prosapia bicincta
CCTAGCACTTTCTATTTGTTTCTAGCAATACGTAGTCACTTTTAGTACTTCACATATGCTTTCATTACTTCTCACTCACTTCTAACAATTCCCAATCACTCCTAGTACTTTGGCCTGACTTCTTGTATTTCTTATTCGATACACGTATTTATCCCTTACTTCTAGCACTTTCTATTTGTTTCTAGCAATACGTAGTCACTCTTAGTACTTCACATATGCTTTCATTACTTCTCACTCACTTCTAACAATTCCCAATCACTCCTAGTACTTTGGCCTGACTTCTTGTATTTCTTATTCGATACACGTATTTATCCCTTACTTCTAGCACTTTCTATTTGTTTCTAGCAATACCTAGTCACTCTTAGTACTTCACATATGCTTTCATTACTTCTCACTCACTTCTAACAATTCCCAATCACTCCTAGTACTTTGGCCTGACTTCTTGTATTTCTTATTCGATACACGTATTTATCCCTTACTTCTAGCACTTTCTATTTGTTTCTAGCAATACCTAGTCACTCTTAGTACTTCACATATGCTTTCATTCCTTCTCACTCACTTCTAACAATTCCCAATCACTCCTAGTACTTTGGCCTGACTTCTTGTATTTCTTATTCGATACACGTATTTATCCCTTACTTCTAGCACTTTCTATTTGTTTCTAGCAATACCTAGTCACTCTTAGTACTTCACATATGCTTTCATTACTTCTCACTCACTTCTAACAATTCCCAATCACTCCTAGTACTTTGGCCTGACTTCTTGTATTTCTTATTCGATACACGTATTTACCCCTTACTCCTAGCACTTTCTATTTGTTTCTAGCAATACGTAGTCACTTTTAGTACTTCACATATGCTTTCATTACTTCTCACTCACTTCTAACAATTCCCAATCACTCCTAGTACTTTGGCCTGACTTCTTGTATTTCTTATTCGATACACGTATTTATCCCTTACTTCTAGCACTTTCTATTTGTTTCTAGCAATACCTAGTCACTCTTAGTACTTCACATATGCTTTCATTACTTCTCACTCACTTCTAACAATTCCCAATCACTCCTAGTACTTTGGCCTGACTTCTTGTATTTCTTATTCGATACACGTATTTATCCCTTACTTCTAGCACTTTCTATTTGTTTCTAGCAATACCTAGTCACTCTTAGTACTTCACATATGCTTCCAGTACTTCTCACTCACTTCTAACATTTCCCAATCACTCCTAGTACTTTTGCCTGACTTCTTGTATTTCTTATGCGATACACGTATTTACCCCTTACTTCTAGCACTTTCTATTTGTTTCTAGCAATACGTAGACACTCTTAGTACTTCACATATGCTTTCATTACTTCTCACTCACTTCTAACAATTCCCAATCACTCCTAGTACTTTGGCCTGACTTCTTGTATTTCTTATTCGATACACGTATTTATCCCTTACTTCTAGCACTTTCTATTTGTTTCTAGCAATACCTAGTCACTCTTAGTACTTCACATATGCTTTCATTACTTCTCACTCACTTCTAACAATTCCCAATCACTCCTAGTACTTTGGCCTGACTTCTTGTATTTCTTATTCGATACACGTATTTACCCCTTACTCCTAGCACTTTCTATTTGTTTCTAGCAATACGTAGTCACTTTTAGTACTTCACATATGCTTTCATTACTTCTCACTCACTTCTAACAATTCCCAATCACTCCTAGTACTTTGGCCTGACTTCTTGTATTTCTTATTCGATACACGTATTTATCCCTTACTTCTAGCACTTTCTATTTGTTTCTAGCAATACCTAGTCACTCTTAGTACTTCACATATGCTTTCATTACTTCTCACTCACTTCTAACAATTCCCAATCACTCCTAGTACTTTGGCCTGACTTCTTGTATTTCTTATTCGATACACGTATTTATCCCTTACTTCTAGCACTTTCTATTTGTTTCTAGCAATACCTAGTCACTCTTAGTACTTCACATATGCTTCCATTACTTCTCACTCACTTCTAACACTTCCCAATCACTCCTAGTACTTTTGCCTCAATCCAAATATTTCTTATTCGATACACGTATTTATCCCTTACTTCCAGCACTTTCTATTGTTTTTAGCAATACGTAGTCACTCTTAGTACTTCACATATGCTTTCATTACTTCTCACTCACTTCTAACATTTCCCAATCACTCCTAGTACTTTTGCCTCACTCCTAGTATTTCTTATTCGATACACGTATTTATCCCTTACTTCTAGCACTTTCTATTGTTTCTAGCAATACGTAGTCACTCTTAGTACTTCACATATGCTTTCATTACATCTCACTCACTTCTAACATTTCACAATCACTCCTTGTACTTTTGTCTCAATCCAAATATTTCTTATTCGATAAACGTATTTATCCCTTACTCCTAGCGCATTCTATTGGTTTCTAGCAAAACGTAGTCACTCTTAGTACTTCACATATGCTTCCATTATTTCTCACTCACTTCTAACAATTCCCAATCACTCC
>JBAIZL010000106.1:572500-597500 GCA_036971475.1 Prosapia bicincta
GGTTGTATTCGCCCGTGTGGAGGAACGGGTAAGTAGTGTGGTAGATTATAAGTAAGGTAACTCGATGGGAATAATCAACCTTAGTTGCTATGCCTCTGACGATGGTTACTTTGTGACCGAAATGTACACTAGATAAATGTAGAATGTTTATAGTTGGAGAGGTTTAGTATTATTTGGTATTATTTAACCTAACAAGTTAACTAATTTGCAAAAACTAAATTGAAATACATTTGGGGAAACCTTTTCGGTCTCTACGTAACCGTTCGATGATACTTCCACACACACTGAAGAAGATCGACTATTACGGCCGAAACCCTTTTTTACGGTTATTTTACTATAGCATAAATTCAAAACTCCATAAGTCTGTAAGAGCAAACTTCTCGCTGGTCGTCATGGACAATAAAGCCAACTTAAGTTATTATTTATTTAAATGTCGCTATTTAATATTATTTTTTATATATTATTTGTTTTAAACAGTTCCTTAAATGTTAAAATAATAATGACTAATATATCTAGAAACCAGTAACAAAACTGTATTTACTGTCTGATAATAACTTTTAAAAAAATTGTAATTGCCACAAAATTATGTTTCTTAAGGCGTTCGCATTAAAGTTTCCTGTGAAGTTTCGTAGCATTCAATAAGCGAATTAAGGTTAGGTTAGAAGCATTTTAAATTTTGCGCCAGCTTTTACTAATGTAGGATAATATTTTGTGTTTAAGTCTATTGTAAAACGCTTCAAACCTGAACAGACAAGATATTGTTGGAAAAGTTGTCGATAAAATAAATAAATTTATTCAACTCGTTTACCAACTTAACAGTTCAGTAAGATTGGGCCTAACCAGTATGTAACAGTTTTTATAAAACAAGCAATTGAAATCCCGAAACGTTTACTCATGACACATTAGAATATTTGAATGCTTTACAACTTCAGGATATTACTATAATATTACAGAATATAATTTTCCTTTATAGTTCCACGCAATAAAGCATATTTATTGAAATAAACGAGGCTGAAATTCACTCCTACGGTTATCTGTAGAGGTCTCTGAACTATAAATTGCGTCACACTTATACCTTCACGTTAGGTCCGTGGGATTCCCAGCACGTACGATGTGTTTATGGAATCTCCCCGCATAATTCTCTTTTAATGCAACTAATGAAGAAAAGCAATCAGTTTTTTAAAAACCTTTGTAACTTTTAACGGCTTTAAACTAAAGCTTACGTTATAATATCCTATGCAATACTATCATTATTATACCTAACATAGAATTATATTTTTCTATAAAAATATTCCTGTAAATACAACAAACAAAATTTTAAATGTACTTAGCTACACTTAATAACACTGGGTTATTGGACCCACTTTGGTTTTACGTTTTTCCTTATTACTGGTGGCAATAAAATTACATTCTAAACAAGTAAGAAATTATGTTAAAAGCCTTGAAGGATAAATCATAAATCTACAATAATTATCGCCATAGAAGCATACCATTATATTAGAAACAAATAATTCTTTGGTAGTTACTCCCCACATTTAGTATAATGTTAAACCACATTACTGTATTGTTATATTAAATTACAAAATAATTGGTTAGGATAGGTTATAAAAAGTAGGTTCCATAATGGAGATTCATAAGATGAAACAGTTGGTTCTCTTTTCTTATATAATATTTTTTCTTTCAGGTATTATGCATAGTTGAACGGAAAACATTATTTCCCAACCGTTACAAATAGCACAAATCCATACAGTTAGGATAGGTTTGGCTATAAAAACATAATTAATTAATTATTATTATGTAAATAATACAGTATAATTCAGTAAGAAACAAAGCCCTGTTTATATATGAATCCAACAGTGTGTGTAATGAAAGTGTATTGTCCATTAAGCTTATGTTATCTATCACATTTTGCTACTTTATAACGTATACGACATTCAATATAATTTTATTTTTATTTATAATACGTGTAAAGTAATATATTTAGGAGCGAATACAACAAAAACTCTTCTAACCTTTGTTGACTGTTGCCATAGAGATAAAGTAGCCAAATTCGCATTCTCAATTGTTTGCAGAGGCAGATGGTTAAAGTAAGCGAATTAACTCCAGAAAGTAGGGATTCGTTAAGTTACCAAATACCAATATAAGGGTTAAAGCAATAAGGTTAAAAAATAAACTTTCAAAGGTTAGACCGACACATTTATCTTACTTTGAAAAGGTTAGGTGGATAAAATTTCAAAATTAGGGCCTAATATTACAACGGTTAGATCTATAAAATTATCCCCCTTACGGTTAGAAAGGTTAGCTCAAAAACGTTACTCGACAACTTTAGAGGGGTTAGATGAATACCCTTTAGAGGGCGGTTTTAAATAACACTAGAAAAGCAAGTCAATAAAGTAACAAAATAAACCATAAAAACTACGGCTCCGTAATGCTACCAGTTGCCTTGAAAAAAGTAGAACCAATAAATGTTCTCTATTACGTTACAACTGTCAGATGGATAAAGTTACCCAATTGACTTTAGAAAGTTGAAATCGATAAAGTACGAAATTAATTTTAAAAAGAGTAATTTTAGAAAGATAGGGTTGATAAAGCTACCCATTTACATTTAGAAAGATTAGATCAATTAAATTACCCACTTATGGTTAGAAAGGTTAGGGAAAAACGTTACTAAAATAACTTTAGAGGGGTTAGATTAAATCAGTTATAAAATAACACAAGAAAGTTAGATAAATAAAGTAACAAAATTAACAGTTAAATAACTCAAATAACAATTGAGATGGATCCATAAAGTTACCAATTACCTTTATAAAGGAAGGACCAATAAACTTTTTAAATTATCTTTACAAATGTTGGATCGATAAAGTTACCCAATTAGGTTTAGAAAGATTACATCGATAAAATTACCCATTTAAGTTTAGCTCTATAAATTTATTCAGTATACACATAAAATTATAGCACATTACTCTACACAAGGTTAATATTTCACGTTTATTCCATGCGTATAGCACTTATAGCCCCTCAGTGTCCGCACTGAAGGTAAATACCCCTCCGTGTGTAATAAAATCGCGCCGCGTTGACTACATAGACGAATCCGTAGACCACGTTAAACCTTGTACAGCCAACCTCAATCGTAAGATAATACCTGGGGAATAATAACGGCTGATAATTTATGTTTTTTTAAAACATTTCACCCAAAACAAAAATCGTATTTAGACGAGCTTCACGTGGAAGATAAAACTGAATATTGTTCCTCTACCTATTCCATGCGCGTTTCGAATAATTGCCGACATTCCCAGGTGTCTGGGTTTAAATAGTTGGTTATCATCTGATTTTAAATTAACCAGCAGACTTGAATAGTTGGACAGAACACAATCCTAGTGCTTTCAATCTTCCTGTGCCATATAAGACTACCTTGGTATTCCATCTCCCTTTTCTTGCCCCTACTTTTTCTGGTTTGTTTCCCGACCAACGCGTCACTTCTCCCTTAGTGAAGTGATCGCTGCAAAGTATTCGTTGGTAACGCCTGTATGTCTGCATTTGTTAGTCCTCGATCCTTCCGCCAGAGGTAGGTCATGTTCCCGACCGACGCGTTACTTCTCCCTTCGTGAAGTGATCGCTGCAAAGTATTCGTTGGAGACGCCTGTATGTCTGTATTTGTTAGTCCTCGATCCTTCCGCCAGAGGTCGGTCATGTTCCCCGACCGACGCGTTACTTCTCCCTTCGTGAAGTGATCGCTGCAAAGTATTCGTTGGAGACGCCTGTATGTCTGCATTTGTTAGTCCTCGATCCTTCCCCCAGAGGTAGGTCATGTTCCCCGACCGACGCGTTACTTCTTTCTTCATGAAGTGATAGCTGCAAAGTATTCGTTGGAGACGCCTGTATGTCTTCATTTGTTAGTCCTCGATCCTTCCGCCAGAGGTCGGTCATGTTCCCCGACCGACGCGTTACTTCTCCCTTCGTGAAGTGATCGCTGCAAAGTATTCGTTGGAGACGCCTGTATGTCTGCATTTGTTAGTTCTCGATCCTTCCACCAGAGGTCGGTCATGTTTCCGCTCCGTACAACAGAACCGGAAACAACATTTGAAAGTGTGGTTTTGAGAAGTAGGCTTAACATGTGTTGAGCGAAATATGCTCCAAATAAAGGTCATTAGAAAGTTGTCTATTCTGTGGTCTGAACGGAAGCGAGGACTTTTCCAAACAAATACACTAATTAGCACATTCAGCAGTGTTTTGCGGAAAATTGAAAGAAGAAAGAAAGATGGTGACAAATAGTATCTGGTTCTTACGTCTCTCCTCCATGTCAACGAACGCAAAGGTAGATCCTTGTGTGGAACTACCTCCAAGCTAACAAGTTACTGCAGACTTAAACGTCGGCATTGGGGCAAAGCAGGACTCAAGTGGCCTCTATAAACTTTCCCCGCTAAGAAGTTACAGGAGTTAGTCGGGCTTGACGTGGATCTCGAGAGACGAGAAACCCAAAAGTTAGGAGCGTCGTGTTACGTTTACACAGCGTAAAACTTGTTGCAATTAATTGGGCTTTAGCAGGTGTTTCGGTAGCCATTCTGTTCTAACGAGAATCTAGAGCTCTCCAGTTAGTGATGTTAGTTCAAATTAGAAAGTTGAAATAATAGAAACGTCATAGGCAATCCGGCAATAGACCGGCAGGAGCGACTATTTCTTACGGCGTTCATGGCTACTAAAAACATCTTAGGCTATCCTTATTTTTTGATTTGCATTTTGTACTCAAAGCTTATTTTAAATGTAGAAAAATGATATAATGAAATAATATAAGGCATACAAAGTCTTCAAACCATTTTATCAAAAACATTTTACCGAAGATTTTCCACCTTGTAAAAACATACACTCAGGCCTTATCAGTGAAAGGGATGTGACTATATCGAGAGATTTGAATTCTTTTATCTCAAAAATGTACTCAGTACATATTTTATTAGAATATTTTAATGCAGTTATTAGTAAAAGAATGTAGTTGGTACAGGTTTAAATAGAGTCTATTGATATAGTTAACCATAAATACAGAATGTAATAACAAATTTTTAATAGATGTTAATAAAATATACTAAATAAAAGAATGTATTCAACGAATGTATTTGAAATCGTTTCTCACGAAAGGTCAGGCTCGTCTGAGGAAGTTTTCATTTAAAAATTCGGTTCATTTATTGATGAATTCACTATAAAACTCAGCATTATCTTGAATTAATTAAACTCAGATTTATCCGAATGAAAGATAATTATAACTAATGAAAAATATTGTATAATGAAATTTAACCTAATAATATACAATAAATAAAGTACCATAGCCAAAGTGTTACAACAGCTCCTCTACAACATAACCTAAACCATTAAATCAGCTGTTTTATGAAGCCATACGTCATTACTTGATTGATTTAGGGTAAAATATAAGCACGTCTCGTGACGAAATCAAGCACATCTTGTGATTTAATTATGCGTAACGTCTTAGATGATTTCTCTCCCGTGCAAATCATACAATCATAGCGATGTTTAGTTACATAATAGAGACTAGAATATGTTTATGAAATAAATATTTATGCATTTTGTGTAACACTTAAAATAAAATATTTTACCTTTAACTATCAAAATATTTCTGTAACGATTTGTGCTTCAGTAAATAATGCGACCAAAACTATTGCATAGGCTATAAAACCTTCATACAAGTCTTATCCCTACACAGGCCACTCAACACATGTTTAACCTGCTCCGTTGTTCCATATTTAATTCTTGGGTAACCATTGAGGCAAGGAGTGTTAAATGTTATTCAGATTTAACAACAAAAGGTGTAATTGCTTTAACTACATTATTATACAAGGTCACATTAAAACTATTGCATAGGCTATAAAACCTTCATACAAGTCTTATCCCTACACAGGCCACTCAACACATGTTTAACCTCCTCCGTTGTTCCATATTTAATTCTTGGGTAACCATTGAGGCAAGGAGTGTTAAATGTTGTTCAGATGTAACAACAAAGGGTCTAATTGCTTTAATTACATTAGTATTCAAGGTCACAGTAAAACCTTTTCAGTCATACAAAATATACATAGATAAAAGTTGCAGTCCAATAAGGAATCTATACTAGTATTTTACTCTAGTTGATTTTAAGGCTATTATTTATATCAGTTCCTTTTTAAAAACGATTGTAGATTTGAAAAGGTTTTATAAAATATAATATAAATATATTTAGATTTTCATAACTTAGATTATTTCCTATTAAAAACTCTTTATATACTCATATCCATACATACAATGTACTTTTTCATTGTTATTTTTCAAAATAAATTCTACGTAAAGCTCCACCATAATCGTATTTCGGCTTTTAGTGATCAAGTGTAATCCCCGATATCGAAAAAAAGTTGTTTTATTTTTTTACGAAGATTTAAATCATTTTAATCAATAGATTTTTATTGTTTCAATTTTTTCTTAAACAAATTATGTATGATTAAATATCGAAAATGTATTTTATTGGTCATTTAATTTTGAAACGGTTCGTATATTTTTCCAAAATGTATTTACATGTTTCAGATTAAATTTATACTTTTTTATTCTTAACTTTTTGTACAATTTACATTAACAAATAAAATAATGTTGCTTTTATTAAATTCCTTCTACTGGATCACACTCTGCCCTAATTTTCTTGCTAAATCATTAATAAAATATTTTCTATTCATCCATTCAAGAACAAATAACTTTTTTTTAACTTGTAGTGATTGTCACGAGATGTTAATACAGTTTTCTTTCCAAATTTAGTTCAATTAATTAAAATTAATTACTTAATTTTAGTTTTATATGGGAGAAAAATATTTCAGAAAAGGGGCAAGCTATGCAATATAGTTATTTCGTCCCTGATTTAATGTTATAGGTTACGTGGTAGAACAGCTGTTTTTACGCAACGGTTATATTACTTTTTATTTATAATAATTGTATTTATTTAATAAAAAGTAACTAAAATAATATTATTTTTAGTGCCTTAAATAGGAATCGACTTTTGAACATTTTTTGTTTGTATCACTTGTGTATATTTAATTCCCCCAAAAAACCAGCCTAACGCAATGAATGAATATTTATTTTGATTCATTCAATGTAGTATTGAATGAAGTAGTATTGATTGGTATTTTACTGGGAACTATATAAGAATCATACAGACATACAACACACCGAGGGTCGCGATTTATGAGGGATACGTGAGGGGATAATGCTGATCGGAGCTTTTCCATTCTGCGCTAAATCTGTCCCCAAGACATTCCCAAGACTTAGGGAATTAATATCCCCCTTTACGCGATGGAATATAAATTAAACACTGCTTATTCATCGGTACAAAAATTGAGAATCCACAATATTTTAATAATCGTAAAATGGTTAAATATCTAAAGCAAAGTCAGAAATGTTATTTTAATTTATTGCCAATATATATTCCATCTCCAGGTACTAGAGTTACGAAAATAATTAAGCTGTACGTGAAGAAATAATGGTTTCAATTTGTTTTACATTTTGTAAATTACTTTGGTTTTATAATAAATCCAAAATATTTATGACTAAAAGATGCAAACATCAATAACGATTGAGTAGCTTCTATTTGTTTTTCAGTTCCTTCTATTAGTTCACACTCTCCTTATATATATATATATATATATATATATATATATATATATATATATATATATATATATATATATATAGATCAAATTTTCAGTCGTTAATAAAATACTTTTTATCTGTCCACTAAAGTTCAAATATATTTTTTTAAACTTATAGGGGATACCACTTAATATTAATACAAATTTTTTTTCAAATAATAATTTATCGGTTATATATAGCAGTCAATTAATTATAGTTTTATATTGAAGAAAAACTTTTCAGAAAAGGGCATGGTATGCAATCTAGTTATTTCGTCCTATTTGGCTCTAAATAAGTGATAACATATGGTTTCATAAAACAGCTGATTTTATGTTTTAGGTTATGTGGTAAACCAGCTGTTTTAATGCGTAGGCTGTGCTACTTTATTTATATTATTAAATTATAATTTTGCCTTGTTGACTTAAGTAGCAATTGATTTCAACAATTTTTGTTTATAAGACTTGTTTATAAGAAGAGGGTATAATTTAATAATGATTTACACATCAATAATAGAGGTAAAAGTGACCGAACAAATGTACAATATATTCGCGGCGCCTTGTAGGCAATCTTACTACAGTTGTAACATTGGGACTGTGCAACTTTAAAACTGGTAATAAAAAGTAAGGTTAGTAAAAAATATGCAATACAGAAAAGACAAAATTCAGAGAGAAATGAATAGTAAGGGACATGTACTCCAATATAGATACAAAAGTTTAAACGTGTGGAGGAGGCAGAGACGAAGAATGTAAGACTGTAACTTATTCAAGAGTGGCAATGCAGAAAATATTAAAAGGTCCCTTGGGCTTAGAGAAATATTCTTATTGTTCGCTAAAAAGAATAACATTTGGCTCAAAGATATTTTGTTCTCCATTTCGGATTCTACTTCAGCCGAACGAAGTATTCTTACAGACCTATTACCAATTTTACTTATTGTGTCTCAACATGTGTTAAATATATTCCGTCACTGATTTGTATATCCTTTGCAAAGAATTATCATTGTTGTCGTTATGAATGTTATAAAAACGTTCACGGGCTTTTATGAAAAGATGTCATTGAAAAATATTACAACAATTGTAAAAAAACATACCTCTCTATGTAAACTATGTGAAGTAATCAGGTAAATGTTAAAATAAACTGCACTGAAACTGAATCAGCTGTGGTTCCCTTCTCGATCAGCTGATCCAACTTCTGACAGTTGTCGTGTATTCGTGTTGGCGTATTACATTTGAGGTTAGGTTTTACTGACTTGGAGCTAACTACTGCAGAGAGAACTAACTTATCGTAGAAGGCCTTACAACCCCTCCAGTAAAACGATGAAAAACCTTCGACAACGATAAAAGGTTGTCTCAAATTGGTCTGACGTCATATAGATCATGTTTATACCCGAGTCTAACAGATTTAGCTTCTTTTTACTTGCATGTGTTTGTAAAAATATGTAAATAAAATCAAATGAATTAAAATGAAGTCCTAAAACTGTTTCAGTACTGTTTATTTTGGCGCATACGGGAATCTGACCTGACATAGTAACAATATATTAACGAAATATTTCAGAAGTGACCCTCTAACCCCTTGACCTTGAAATGATACGAAAAACCTATACGAGACAGGTAGGGTCACCCGGAAGACCTACAAATTGAGCGTATACACAAAGTTTTGTAACAAATCGATCGCTATGCGAAGTTTGCAACTCAGAATTCCTAAGACAACGGTTACAAAGCGTCTAGTTCTTCACGCTGTCGCCACATAGTCTTCTGGGCGGAAGTAGGGTTCGGCGGATGTTTACAGAGTGACCAAGTGCAACATAGGCTCATTTATAGAGAATAACAGTATATAGAGCATACTGGCGTAAATTACAATTAAAAGCTACAAACCCCTTGCTGCATAGGCAAACAAATACAAAACCTTAATGAAGTTTTCGCAAACAACCATCATCAGGGGGTTTCAACTGAACTTACAAGCAAAGGAAGCCTTGTGAATACATTGTGTTGGCGATGTAAAGATTTTTTTAAATTTGAAGTTGAGGTTTTTAATTCTTAATCAAACATTTTAAGGTTTGACACCTTTAAAGTTGAACACTTTAAGGTCTATAAAACCAATTCCTAAATAATGCATTCAACAACCCCAAAGTAGCTTTATTACTTCCAATAGTGCCTGAGATTTGACTTTTTGAGATTCCTGCAATCTTTCTCAGTGACCTTGCCTAGCATTAACCCAAGGTTTCTTATATTAATGTACAACTCCTCCACGCAAAGCCACACAATGTATAGCTCATCACGTCGAAGTGTTATGAGCTAATTCTTCCTCTGTTAATGTAACATATCGCGGTTGCACCCGTACACAGGGGCAGTAATGAGCCATTTATAGTAGCATCACAAGATTCCCCACATATTCTCTGCTCCACCCACATTCCGCCACTATACTTACGAATGAAATAGGCGATACAACGTAACCAGTAAGTTATATAAGCAAATAATATTAAAACATTTTCAAGCAAAGAATGGATTCCATTTTCCACATCTGGTTTATAAAATTTCAGAAACATTATCATTTATTTTTAAAATTTTAGTTATATAATTTTATTAATCACTTGAACAATAGTTTATGACTATCCGAACTTTGAATTTAGTAAATTTGTTAAAACTTACTGAGACAGAACGTTTTCGATCGCTATGTGCCGATCTTCATCTCTGCCTTCTGTTTGGAGATGTCGGGTGAAGCGGTGACGGTTTTAAAGGTAGGTTTTCGATAATATCAAAGAGTATGTGTGATTTGTACTGGGTTTGTTTATTTAATATGTTTGTACTTTGTGTTTTTGTGTGTCTGTAAATTTCATATTGTTCTAGTGTGTTGAGATGTGGTAATTTTTTGTTGATGTGTAGGATTTCTAGGTTATGGTAAATGTATGTGTATTTAAGTATACGATACGTCGTACTTTGTGTAACTTAGAACTACTGCTTGAATTACTCCATGTATTAAAATTTCCTCTGAAGTATAACAACTTTAGAATATGCTGTCCATGTTCTAAACGATTAATAAACTAAGAAATGGAACTAAAAGATACTTTTATAAAATTTAAATACTAAATTAACGATAATTTACGGCCAAATGTCTTTTAGATATTATTGTTTACATCATGAAATTTTAAGTACTTTACTATTAAGCCCCCATTTTTCACAGATAAATATAACGTTATGCAATAAAATTTTATGATCAGAATTTCAATCACGAATTACATTGTTCAATAACAATAGCATGCAGTACGAATTAAAAAGGATATTTCGAAGCAGGTCTCTTGGGGAAGGTTCAGTTGTTATGGAATTTGTGGAAGCCCTCGTTAAAGAACCACAACAACGTCATGTCCGCATTGTTGTAACCCTGAAACCCGAAAATTATTAGATTTTACGAGTCCCACGAAACCAACCTAACCGAATCCTGGACTATTACAGTTTATCTTACAAAGCTTCATTACTTGCCAGGGAAATCTATTTGTATTCTAATAAAATACAGTAGCCTACTAATAAATAGGTTGAGTTATTATCATATACATATGTTAGAAGTGACATTACTTGCCAGGGAAATCTATTTGTATTCTAATAAAATACAGTAGCCTACTAATAAATAGGTTGAGTTATTATCGTATACATATGTTAGAATGGACATTACTTGCCAGGGAAATCTATTTGTATTCTAATAAAATACAGTAGCCTACTAATAAATAGGTTGAGTTATTATCGTATATATATGTTAGAAGTGACATTACTTGCCAGGGAAATCTATTTGCATTCTAATAAAATACAGTAGCCTACTAATAAATAGGTTGAGTTATTATCGTGTACTTATGTTAGAAGTGACATTACTTGCCAGGGAAATCTATTTGTATTCTAAAAAAAATATAGTAGCCTACTAATAAAGAGGTTGAGTTATTATCGTATACATATGTTAGAAGTGACATTACTTGACAGGGAAATCTATTTGCATTCTAAAAAAATACAGTATCCTACTAATAAATAGGTTGAGTTATTATCGTATACATATGTTAGAAGTGACATTATTTGCCAGGGAAATCTATTTGTATTCTAATAGAATACAGTAACCTACTAATAAATAGGTTGAGTTATTATCGTATACATATGTTAGAAGGGACATTACTTGCCAGGGAAATCTATTTGTATTCTAATAAAATACAGTAGCCTACTAGTAAATAGGTTGTGTTATTATCGTATACATATATTAGAAGTGACATTACTTGCCAGGGAAATCTATTTGCATTCTAATAAAACATAGGAGCCTACTAATAAATAGGTTGAGTTATTATCGTATACATATGTTAGAAGTGACATTACTTGCCAGGGAAATCTATTTGTATTCTAATAAAATACAGTAGCCTACTAATAAATAGGTTGAGTTATTATCGTATACATATGTTAGAAGTGACATTACTTGACTGGGAAATCTATTTGCATTCTAATAAAATATAGTAGCCTACTAATAAATAGGTTGAGTTATTATCGTACACATATGTTAGAAGTGACATTACTTGCCAGGGAAATCTATTTGTATTCTAATAAAATACAGTAGCCTACTAATAAATAGGTTGAGTTATTATCGTATACATATGTTAGAAGTGACATTACTTGACTGGGAAATCTATTTGCATTCTAATAAAATACAGTAGCCTACTAATAAATAGGTTGAGTTATTATCGTATACATATGTTAGAAGTGACATTACTTGCCAGGGAAATCTATTTGCATTCTAAATATAGTAGCCTACTAATAAATAGGTTGAGTTATTATCGTATACATATGTTAGAAGTGACATTACTTGCCAGGGAAATCTATTTGCATTCTAAATATAGTAGCCTACTAATAAATAGGTTGAGTTATTATCGTATACATATGTTAGAAGTGACATTACTTGCCAGGGAAATCTATTTGCATTCTAAATATAGTAGCCTACTAATAAATAGGTTGAGTTATTATCGTATACATATGTTAGAAGTCACAAAAGAATTTATGGTTAAATTAGCTTTAAATATCTTTAAGATATGAAAGCCACACTACTTTGTGTGGGGCATTCCTGAGGTAGACTCCATTCATTCTTTATAACTTGTAACAGTAAGGTATCTACTACCCAGTCTAACTACATTATTTATAACATGTAACTGTAAGGTATCTACTACCAGGTCTAACTACATCATTTATAACATGTAACTGTAAGGTATCTACTACCAGGTCTAACTACATTATTTATAACATGTAACTGTAAGGTATCTACTACCAAGTCTAACTACATTATTTATAACATGTAACTGTAAGGTATCTACTACCCAGTCTAACTACATCATTTATAACATGTAACTGTAAGGTATCTACTACCAGGTCTAAATACATTATTTATAACATGTAACTGTAAGGTATCTACTACCAGGTCTAACTACATTATTTATAACATGTAACTGTAAGGTATCTACTACCAAGTCTAACTACATTATTTATAACATGTAACTGTAAGGTATCTACTACCAGGTCTAACTACATTATTTATAACATGTAACTGTAAGGTATCTACTACCAAGTCTAACTACATTATTTATAACATGTAACTGTAAGGTATCTACTACCAGGTCTAACTACATCATTTATAACATGTAACTGTAAGGTATCTACTACCAAGTCTAACTACATTATTTATAACATGTAACTGTAAGGTATCTACTACCAAGTCTAACTACATTATTTATAACATGTAACTGTAAGGTATCTACTACCAGGTCTAACTACATTATTTATAACATGTAACTGTAAGGTATCTACTACCAAGTCTAACTACATTATTTATAACATGTAACTGTAAGGTATCTACTACCAAGTCTAACTACATTATTTATAACATGTAACTGTAAGGTATCTACTACCAGGTCTAACTACATTATTTATAACATGTAACTGTAAGGTATCTACTACCAAGTCTAACTACATTATTTATAACATGTAACTGTAAGGTATCTACTACCAAGTCTAACTACATTATTTATAACATGTAACTGTAAGGTATCTACTACCAGGTCTAACTACATTATTTATAACATGTAACTGTAAGGTATCTACTACCAAGTCTAACTACATTATTTATAACATGTAACTGTAAGGTATCTACTACCAAGTCTAACTACATTATTTATAACATGTAACTGTAAGGTATCTACTACCAGGTCTAACTACATTATTTATAACATGTAACTGTAAGGTATCTACTACCAGGTCTAACTACATTATTTATAACATGTAACTGTAAGGTATCTACTACCAGGTCTAACTACATTATTTATAACATGTAACTGTAAGGTATCTACTACCAAGTCTAACTACATTATTTATAACATGTAACTGTAAGGTATCTACTACCAAGTCTAACTACATTATTTATAACATGTAACTGTAAGGTATCTACTACCAGGTCTAACTACATTATTTATAACATGTAACTGTAAGGTATCTACTACCAAGTCTAACTACATTATTTATAACATGTAACTGTAAGGTATCTACTACCAAGTCTAACTACATTATTTATAACATGTAACTGTAAGGTATCTACTACCAAGTCTAACTACATTATTTATAACATGTAACTGTAAGGTATCTACTACCAGGTCTAACTACATCATTTATAACATGTAACTGTAAGGTATCTACTACCAGGTCTAACTACATTATTTATAACATGTAACTGTAAGGTATCTACTACCAGGTCTAACTACATCATTTATAACATGTAACTGTAAGGTATCTACTACCAAGTCTAACTACATTATTTATAACATGTAACTGTAAGGTATCTACTACCAAGTCTAACTACATTATTTATAACATGTAACTGTAAGGTATCTACTACCAGGTCTAACTACATTATTTATAACATGTAACAGTAAGGTATCTACTACCAAGTCTAACTACATTATTTATAACATGTAACTGTAAGGTATCTACTACCAGGTCTAACTACATTATTTATAACATGTAACTGTAAGGTATCTACTACCAGGTCTAACTACATTATTTATAACATGTAACTGTAAGGTATCTACTACCAAGTCTAACTACATTATTTATAACATGTAACTGTAAGGTATCTACTACCAGGTCTAATTACATTATTTATAACATGTAACTGTAAGGTATCTACTACCAAGTCTAACTACATTATTTATAACATGTAACTGTAAGGTATCTACTACCAGGTCTAACTACATTATTTATAACATGTAACTGTAAGGTATCTACTACCAGGTCTAACTACATTATTTATAACATGTAACTGTAAGGTATCTACTACCAGGTCTAACTACATTATTTATAACATGTAACTGTAAGGTATCTACTACCAAGTCTAACTACATTATTTATAACATGTAACTGTAAGGTATCTACTACCAGGTCTAACTACATTATTTATAACATGTAACTGTAAGGTATCTACTACCAAGTCTAACTACATTATTTATAACATGTAACTGTAAGGTATCTACTACCAGGTCTAACTACATTATTTATAACATGTAACTGTAAGGTATCTACTACCAAGTCTAGCTACATTATTTATAACATGTAACTGTAAGGTATCTACTACCAGGTCTAACTACATTATTTATAACATGTAACTGTAAGGTATCTACTACCAAGTCTAACTACATTATTTATAACATGTAACTGTAAGGTATCTACTACCAGGTCTAACTACATTATTTATAACATGTAACTGTAAGGTATCTACTACCAAGTCTAACTACATTATTTATAACATGTAACTGTAAGGTATCTACTACCAGGTCTAACTACATTATTTATAACATGTAACTGTAAGGTATCTACTACCAGGTCTAACTACATTATTTATAACATGTAACTGTAAGGTATCTACTACCAGGTCTAACTACATTATTTATAACATGTAACTGTAAGGTATCTACTACCAAGTCTAACTACATTATTTATAACATGTAACTGTAAGGTATCTACTACCAGGTCTAACTACATTATTTATAACATGTAACTGTAAGGTATCTACTACCAAGTCTAACTACATTATTTATAACATGTAACTGTAAGGTATCTACTACCAGGTCTAACTACATTATTTATAACATGTAACTGTAAGGTATCTACTACCAAGTCTAACTACATTATTTATAACATGTAACTGTAAGGTATCTACTACCAGGTCTAACTACATTATTTATAACATGTAACTGTAAGGTATCTACTACCAAGTCTAACTACATTATTTATAACATGTAACTGTAAGGTATCTACTACCAGGTCTAACTACATTATTTATAACATGTAACTGTAAGGTATCTACTACCAGGTCTAACTACATTATTTATAACATGTAACTGTAAGGTATCTACTACCAAGTCTAACTACATTATTTATAACATGTAACTGTAAGGTATCTACTACCAAGTCTAACTACAATATTTATAACATGTAACTGTAAGGTATCTACTACCAAGTCTAACTACATTATTTATAACATGTAACTGTAAGGTATCTACTACCAAGTCTAACTACATTATTTATAACATGTAACTGTAAGGTATCTACTACCAAGTCTAACTACAATATTTATAACATGTAACTGTAAGGTATCTACTACCAGGTCTAACTACATTATTTATAACATGTAACTGTAAGGTATCTACTACCAAGTCTAACTACATTATTTATAACATGTAACTGTAAGGTATCTACTACCAGGTCTAACTACATTATTTATAACATGTAACTGTAAGGTATCTACTACCAAGTCTAACTACATTATTTATAACATGTAACTGTAAGGTATCTACTACCAGGTCTAACTACATTATTTATAACATGTAACTGTAAGGTATCTACTACCAGGTCTAACTACATTATTTATAACATGTAACTGTAAGGTATCTACTACCAGGTCTAACTACATTATTTATAACATGTAACTGTAAGGTATCTACTACCAAGTCTAACTACATTATTTATAACATGTAACTGTAAGGTATCTACTACCAAGTCTAACTACATTATTTATAACATGTAACTGTAAGGTATCTACTACCAGGTCTAACTACATTATTTATAACATGTAACTGTAAGGTATCTACTACCAAATCTAACTACATTATTTATAACATGTAACTGTAAGGTATCTACTACCAAGTCTAACTACATTATTTATAACATGTAACTGTAAGGTATCTACTACCAAGTCTAACTACATTATTTATAACATGTAACTGTAAGGTATCTACTACCAAGTCTAACTACATTATTTATAACATGTAACTGTAAGGTATCTACTACCAGGTCTAACTACATTATTTATAACATGTAACTGTAAGGTATCTACTACCAGGTCTAACTACATTATTTATAACATGTAACTGTAAGGTATCTACTACCAGGTCTAACTACATTATTTATAACATGTAACTGTAAGGTATCTACTACCAAGTCTAACTACATTATTTATAACATGTAACTGTAAGGTATCTACTACCAAGTCTAACTACATTATTTATAACATGTAACTGTAAGGTATCTACTACCAGGTCTAACTACATTATTTATAACATGTAACTGTAAGGTATCTACTACCAGGTCTAACTACATTATTTATAACATGTAACTGTAAGGTATCTACTACCAGGTCTAACTACATTATTTATAACATGTAACTGTAAGGTATCTACTACCAAGTCTAACTACATTATTTATAACATGTAACTGTAAGGTATCTACTACCAGGTCTAACTACATTATTTATAACATGTAACTGTAAGGTATCTACTACCAAGTCTAACTACATTATTTATAACATGTAACTGTAAGGTATCTACTACCAGGTCTAACTACATTATTTATAACATGTAACTGTAAGGTATCTACTACCAGGTCTAACTACATTATTTATAACTTGTAACAGTAAGGTATCTACTACCCAGTCTAACTACATTATTTATAACATGTAACTGTAAGGTATCTACTACCAGGTCTAACTACATCATTTATAACATGTAACTGTAAGGTATCTACTACCAGGTCTAACTACATTATTTATAACATGTAACTGTAAGGTATCTACTACCAAGTCTAACTACATTATTTATAACATGTAACTGTAAGGTATCTACTACCAGGTCTAACTACATTATTTATAACATGTAACTGTAAGGTATCTACTACCAGGTCTAACTACATTATTTATAACATGTAACTGTAAGGTATCTACTACCAAGTCTAACTACATTATTTATAACATGTAACTGTAAGGTATCTACTACCAGGTCTAACTACATTATTTATAACATGTAACTGTAAGGTATCTACTACCAAGTCTAACTACATTATTTATAACATGTAACTGTAAGGTATCTACTACCAGGTCTAACTACATTATTTATAACATGTAACTGTAAGGTATCTACTACCAGGTCTAACTACATTATTTATAACATGTAACTGTAAGGTATCTACTACCAGGTCTAACTACATTATTTATAACATGTAACTGTAAGGTATCTACTACCAGGTCTAACTACATTATTTATAACATGTAACTGTAAGGTATCTACTACCAGGTCTAACTACATTATTTATAACATGTAACTGTAAGGTATCTACTACCAGGTCTAACTACATTATTTATAACATGTAACTGTAAGGTATCTACTACCAAGTCTAACTACATTATTTATAACATGTAACTGTAAGGTATCTACTACCAGGTCTAACTACATTATTTATAACATGTAACTGTAAGGTATCTACTACCAGGTCTAACTACATTATTTATAACATGTAACTGTAAGGTATCTACTACCAGGTCTAACTACATTATTTATAACATGTAACTGTAAGGTATCTACTACCAGGTCTAACTATATTATTTATAACATGTAACTGTAAGGTATCTACTACCAGGTCTAACTACATTATTTATAACATGTAACTGTAAGGTATCTACTACCAGGTCTAACTACATTATTTATAACATGTAACTGTAAGGTATCTACTACCAGGTCTAACTACATTATTTATAACATGTAACTGTAAGATATCTACTACCAGGTCTAACTACATTATTTATAACATGTAACTGTAAGGTATCTACTACCAGGTCTAACTACATTATTTATAACATGTAACTGTAAGGTATCTACTACCAAGTCTAACTACATTATTTATAACATGTAACTGTAAGGTATCTACTACCAAGTCTAACTACATTATTTATAACATGTAACTGTAAGGTATCTACTACCAGGTCTAACTACATTATTTATAACATGTAACTGTAAGGTATCTACTACCAAGTCTAACTACATTATTTATAACATGTAACTGTAAGGTATCTACTACCAGGTCTAACTACATTATTTATAACATGTAACTGTAAGGTATCTACTACCAGGTCTAACTACATTATTTATAACATGTAACTGTAAGGTATCTACTACCAAGTCTAACTACATTATTTATAACATGTAACTGTAAGGTATCTACTACCAGGTCTAACTACATTATTTATAACATGTAACTGTAAGGTATCTACTACCAAGTCTAACTACAATATTTATAACATGTAACTGTAAGGTATCTACTACCAAGTCTAACTACATCATTTATAACATGTAACTGTAAGGTATCTACTACCAAGTCTAACTACATTATTTATAACATGTAACTGTAAGGTATCTACTACCAGGTCTAACTACATTATTTATAACATGTAACTGTAAGGTATCTACTACCAGGTCTAACTACATTATTTATAACATGTAACTGTAAGGTATCTACTACCAGGTCTAACTACATTATTTATAACTTGTAACAGTAAGGTATCTACTACCCAGTCTAACTACATTATTTATAACATGTAACTGTAAGGTATCTACTACCAGGTCTAACTACATCATTTATAACATGTAACTGTAAGGTATCTACTACCAGGTCTAACTACATTATTTATAACATGTAACTGTAAGGTATCTACTACCAAGTCTAACTACATTATTTATAACATGTAACTGTAAGGTATCTACTACCAGGTCTAACTACATTATTTATAACATGTAACTGTAAGGTATCTACTACCAGGTCTAACTACATTATTTATAACATGTAACTGTAAGGTATCTACTACCAGGTCTAACTACATTATTTATAACATGTAACTGTAAGGTATCTACTACCAAGTCTAACTACATTATTTATAACATGTAACTGTAAGGTATCTACTACCAGGTCTAACTACATTATTTATAACATGTAACTGTAAGGTATCTACTACCAGGTCTAACTACATTATTTATAACATGTAACTGTAAGGTATCTACTACCAAGTCTAACTACATTATTTATAACATGTAACTGTAAGGTATCTACTACCAGGTCTAACTACATTATTTATAACATGTAACTGTAAGGTATCTACTACCAAGTCTAACTACATTATTTATAACATGTAACTGTAAGGTATCTACTACCAGGTCTAACTACATTATTTATAACATGTAACTGTAAGGTATCTACTACCAAGTCTAACTACATTATTTATAACCTGTAACTGTAAGGTATCTACTACCAAGTCTAACTACATTATTTATAACATGTAACTGTAAGGTATCTACTACCAAGTCTAACTACATTATTTATAACATGTAACTGTAAGGTATCTACTACCAAGTCTAACTACATTATTTATAACATGTAACTGTAAGGTATCTACTACCAAGTCTAACTACATTATTTATAACATGTAACTGTAAGGTATCTACTACCAAGTCTAACTACATTATTTATAACATGTAACTGTAAGGTATCTACTACCAAGTCTAACTACATTATTTATAACATGTAACTGTAAGGTATCTACTACCAAGTCTAACTACATTATTTATAACATGTAACTGTAAGGTATCTACTACCAAGTCTAACTACATTATTTATAACATGTAACTGTAAGGTATCTACTACCAAGTCTAACTACATTATTTATAACATGTAACTGTAAGGTATCTACTACCAAGTCTAACTACATTATTTATAACATGTAACTGTAAGGTATCTACTACCAAGTCTAACTACATTATTTATAACATGTAACTGTAAGGTATCTACTACCAAGTCTAACTACATTATTTATAACATGTAACTGTAAGGTATCTACTACCAGGTCTAACTACATTATTTATAACATGTAACTGTAAGGTATCTACTACCAAGTCTAACTACATTATTTATAACATGTAACTGTAAGGTATCTACTACCAGGTCTAACTACATTATTTATAACATGTAACTGTAAGGTATCTACTACCAAGTCTAACTACATTATTTATAACATGTAACTGTAAGGTATCTACTACCAGGTCTAACTACATTATTTATAACATGTAACTGTAAGGTATCTACTACCAGGTCTAACTACATTATTTATAACATGTAACTGTAAGGTATCTACTACCAAGTCTAACTACATTATTTATAACATGTAACTGTAAGGTATCTACTACCAAGTCTAACTACATTATTTATAACATGTAACTGTAAGGTATCTACTACCAGGTCTAACTACATTATTTATAACATGTAACTGTAAGGTATCTACTACCAAGTCTAACTACATTATTTATAACATGTAACTGTAAGGTATCTACTACCAGGTCTAACTACATTATTTATAACATGTAACTGTAAGGTATCTACTACCAGGTCTAACTACATTATTTATAACATGTAACTGTAAGGTATCTACTACCAAGTCTAACTACATTATTTATAACATGTAACTGTAAGGTATCTACTACCAGGTCTAACTACATTATTTATAACATGTAACTGTAAGGTATCTACTACCAGGTCTAACTACATTATTTATAACATGTAACTGTAAGGTATCTACTACCAAATCTAACTACATTATTTATAACATGTAACTGTAAGGTATCTACTACCAAGTCTAACTACATTATTTATAACATGTAACTGTAAGGTATCTACTACCAAGTCTAACTACATTATTTATAACATGTAACTGTAAGGTATCTACTACCCAGCCTAATAACATTTTAGAGCAAAATCGGGAATGAATGGTTGTTTTCGTCTTCTATTCTTGTTCGCTCTTTATAACATTTCAACTGAGATATGTACTAACCAGTCTAATAACATGCTGGTAGAACAATATGGGCAATGCTTACTATTTTAAATTCCTTCTATTCTCTCACACTCACCTGATATATGTCTTGTACAAATTTTCAATCGTATTAAAATACATTTGAAATACATTTTTATTCATCCAATCACGTTAAAATACATTTTTCAACCTGTACCGGATGACAATTGTTAGTAACAGAGTTTTTTCAAATATTTATTCATTAATTAGATTATTAAAAAATGTAAAGTCTAAGTCGGATTCGAACTGAGTATCTTCATCTTCAGAGTCTAGCGCTTTGGCACTGAGCCAACTTTTCTATAAGTAGAAGTGAATTTATAAGAGACCTATATGGTTTTTTCGTTTGCTCCTATCTGGTTGTCGTCAAAACCTCCATTGTACAACCTTAAATTGTTGCCATGGTTACCACACATTATCATAATTAATGTTCAAGGATTAAAAAGTGAATCAAAAGAATAAAATAAACAAACAAACTCGATTAACTGTATACTTCACAAATGCACAATGCGAAAGGAAAGAGAAAAGAAACTACAACACAATGCAAGCGACAAAAAAAACGTATAAATAGTAACAAACAAAAACAATAGTCCAACGCCATACTAAATAGAGAAAATGGAAAATTGCAAAGAAATTCACTTGATATTTTGCCATTTATTATTCTTAATCTAACATATGTATAACATATTTATATTATTTGTAATTATAAAAATAAAAAAAAATATTTTTTTTCTTTGTTGGCTGACGCCGGAATTGACTTTTTTAATAGTTTATATTACTTGTTTTCTTGATGCAATCCTATTCTCCCGCAACTTGGGGTAGGCCTATCTACACAAAGAACTCTCTTTACTAAATAGTACTCTAAGGAGTAATGTTTAAAGTTTTTGAGGATGGAATTATTCCAAAACGCGTCAACAAAGAAAATATTTTAATGGTATTACAAGCAGAAAAGTTTGCTAAAATCTATAACAACAATAAATCTAGCAAATTATAAATAGGCCATTTTTAAATTCCATTTTTGCAGATCTTTAAAAAGACGTGTAGATTAACCCTTTACCACAACTGTAATTAGACGTTTCAGCGCTTATTCAAAAATGTATTAAAGCTAAAACAATGTAAGGCAGATAAGCTTGGGATGAATTTTAAATACTTTGGACTGCGGTTAATAACAAAGGGAGGATAAACCCCTATTAAAGAACGCGACCCTCAGCCCCGAGCGCGGCATTACATGGGAGGAACTGCAATTTCACTGCTTTTGTTTTGTCTCCAACTTTAATTGAAATCTTGACAAAGATTTCGCTTATACAATTAATACGCCCAACTTAGTATTCTGTTTATAGGCCGTACATAAGCCATGAAAATATGATGAAATAATTTGATAAAGCTTTCCAGAAAACCCTACTTACAACTAGGAACAGTAACCGTTTAATAAGTTAATCAGATTTTTAATTCCTGTTCACGCAAGCAGAAATATGAGGTAAGGTTGAAAGACGGTTGATTTGTGTGTCAAGAGTGATCTGTTAGAAATGTTGGCTGCGTGTTTGTTTCAATCCTCAAAACTTAGTAAAAAAAGCGAGTAAATTATATTTTACGTTAACTTTACACAAATTATTGGAAAATAACAATTACATCCCTAATTATTTAGAATAATTTACCTTCGTTTAGTGATAAGAAACTAATTCACAAATACCTCTAAGCACAAATATTTTATTCTAACTTGATGTACATTTCGGTTACCAAGTAGCCATCCTCAGATGCATGACACAACAAACTGGCTTATTTTACTTTACCATAAGGAAACTGTATAGAGTTAGCCAGTATGTTGTGTAATGGCCTTGATGATGGTAACTTGGTAGGGATGGTCGATCCAGTGAGCTTAACCGGTGACATGGGACACCGAGACAGCTCTGTACGTGCCAATAACAACCAGGCATACCACACTGGTGACGAAAGACAGTGGCGGTGACATTAAGTTACTGCAACACATACACTGGCAATATAAATCGTATATTCCTATAAAAAACTACAAAATAACAGTTTATTTACAGTATTGGAAGTTTGTATTAACAAAAAGGATTTTTATGGCCCAATCAAGACTTAACAGAGATCTTCTGTCATTTAAAGTATAACCTCCCATAGAGAATAGTCGCTCCCAAGGAACTGATGTGGCAGTCCACAAAACTATTGTTTCACTAGTTTCATACATTAGGATAATTATAGGAGTGCAAACTTAGCTTTTTTTCGGAAAACTCATTTGACTTGAAAATAAATCATACGGAATTAGGAGCAAACTATAGAGTCTAGGCACACAACAGTCACTGCCCTGAAACCTGATACAAATCGCCCACTCACACTCGACGTAAATGATTAGAACCGGTGACAGCGACAAATACACCAATGACAGCCTCGGTAAAATATCAGTAACTATAAATTTAGTGACGGCGACATTTTGCCCAATCACAGCAGAGAAAACCTCATCATCCTTCAGTCAAAGACACTGCACGATGATCGGCGGGTTAGAGTAGATTCAGTTACCCCTGACAAATGAACTGATGACAGCCGCGGTAATATATCAGTAACTATCCAGCCATTGACGACGACGTTTGGCCTCCGATCGATCCATTGTCACTGAAACTGGCATTTTCCATATTTTATCACTGATACCACCGGGACAAAAATATCTACCATCTCTATTACTTGGTAACCGACTGTAGAGTTAACCAGCATGTTGTGTTATGTTCCTAATGATGGCTACTTGGCAACCAAAATATACGTCAGCTTAAATTATGTATATGAGTATTATTTATTAACAATTACATTACTTTTTATAAGTGGATCAAATATTACAAAATATAATAACTTCGAACGACTTTTTTAAACAAATAAATAAGTAAACCCCCTTAACTAGTGGCGTAGCCAGGATGGCCACAGGAGGCACGTGCCCCTCCCCAAGCCTGTTGGTTTTAGCAGAAAATATTAACCTATAAAACTGTGCTAAACTTTAGCAAACAGCTTCCCGACGGTCTAACAGTTGTGTAGTTTTAGGTGCCAAAATAGCGTGAAATATGATTTTTAGACATAAAAATGTCCACAATTTCCCCAAGGGTTCCACCCCCCTGACCTCGCCCCAAAC
>JBAIZL010000106.1:605000-617500 GCA_036971475.1 Prosapia bicincta
AATACTACTTAATTTTTTGAAAATGTACTCATTCCGAAACGCGTCAAGAAAGGAAAATATTGTAATATTAGGAAAGGCAGAACATTGTACTCGAATATGCCTAACTGAAACGAAGATAAGTATATTAATAATTTCACATCTTGCAGCTTATCAAATTGTTTTATTGACTGTTTCCGTGACGAAAACTTGGACATTATAAAAGAAATGTGACCTCTGTTACTCCCCTGAGGTCTTCAGTTATATTTAAACAAAAAATATTCGGTAACCTGTACCACTTACACAGCCAACCTTAACTTATAAAGATTTCATTTTTATAGATGGCCCTTATAAACCCCTGTATTTACGACATGATGGATCTGACAAAAAACTGTATTACTTACATCCGGTCGCACTATTACGTACATCCGGCCACACCATATCTGCACTCTCTTTCTTATAGGTTAGGTAAAGGAACGGTTTTTTGTCGCTCTGGATCAATGATTAACTTCTCTGATCTGGAAATAGAACAAAACCATCTGAGAAACACAGAATTAGTATCAACACAGGTAATGTAACGTAATTATGAATTGGTAAAATTATTTTTTAAAAAAAATTTTTTATAATGTTTGTTTTCCTTTTGATGCTTCAGAGCATGAGTTGTTACTGAATTAAACAAGGGCCGTTGCTCGATCTATAAACCGTGTTGTCATTTGTTACCCCTTCCCAGATAGTCCTTCCTTTTTACTTATAGAATATACTCTTCAGAGACATTAATTCTACAATGACTCAGAACCTACACAGACGTGACAAGAGAGAATTATATATAAATCTAGGAAGCAGTGAAGATATTTCCAACATGCCTTTTGCCATTTCAGAGGAAACTCTTAACGACCTTCTAGCAGTGAGAGAGCTGACCAGCCCAGTACACTATGGCAACCTTCCTGTACAGTGAAATGGGTGTTACAGCTTCTATGCAGTTTACTTTTATTATTTACTAGCTGACCTGTCGAGCTTCGAACCGCCTAAAAGTCAATGAAACCGTGTTAACATTAGCTAAACTTAATTTAGTGTTTCATTAACACAATAATAATTGTACGGAAATGGCTTTAAATGTGTTGGTAAATAATTTAAATTTATTGAGTGCTGTCTAGCAACCACAATTTGGAATGAATTTAATGAAATGTCTTAAAATAAGATAAGATAGAAAATCATATTTTATGATATTTAGTCACTTAAAAACTACTTGTTTAAAAAAATTGTTATGTCGTCGGGAAGCTGTTTTGCTAAAAGATTAGCCCTGTTTTATAATTTATTATCTTTCTGCTAAAATTAATTGGTGTGGTGGGGGTTCACTTGCTCCTGTGCCCCCTGGCTATGCCTCTGAGACTTTCTATGCCTGAAACCTTCCCAGGAGTGTACTCATCAATTTTCCAAAGTTTCATGACGATCGAATCAGTGGTTTAGTAATGCATACTGCTCATACATACATACGTACATACATACATACATACGTACGTACATACATACATACATACACACATACATACGTACGTACATACATACATACATACATACATACATATATACGTACATACATACATACACACATACATACGTACATACATACATACATACATACATACATATATACGTGCATACATACATACACACATACATACGTACATACATACATACATACATACATACATACATACATACATACATACATACATACATACATACATACATACATACGTACGTACATACGTACATACATACATACATACACACGTACATACATACATACATACATACATACATACATAAATACATACATACATACATACACACATACATACATACATAAATACATACATACATACATACGTACATACATACATACATACATACGTACATACATACATACATACATACGTACATACATACATACACACATACTTACGTACATACATACATAAATACATACATACATACATACATACGTACATACATACATACATACATACGTACATACATACATACACACATACTTACGTACATACATACATAAATACATACATACATACATACGTACATACATACATACATACATACGTACATACATACATACATACATACGTACATACATACATACACACATACTTACGTACATACATACATAAATACATACATACATACATACGTACATACATACATACATACATACGTACATACATTCATTTATAAGATTAGCTGTAGACTAGCTTTCCTGTTGCTGCGATATCAGAAGAAAGAAATGTCAAGAAAACTTTTGTCATTTTTATTGAAAACAGGTTTATATATATTGGAAATATTTTTCGGATTTAACTCGTTGATATGTTATTTGAAATATGTTAAATGATCTACCTGTTTGGCTAAAGTAGAGCTGGGGCAGTCGTTATTGTGTATGCTCCGAATCGATTGTAATTTGAGTGTTTGTTGTTGAAAGGGTTGTAGTGTTTTCTGAAGGTGAACATAAATCCGAAATCCAGCTACACAACATACATACAAAACACCAAACACACAAACACAAACATCCATAATAATTTAAATATTCTCCATATATTAAAATAGTAAATACTAACCACTGCTGAACAACATATCTTAAACAAGCATATATACACTTTGAATCCAACACCTATTCCATTTCATAGTAAACAATCCGTCTATCCAACCCGTCCCTTCACACTCATAAATGATACGCCTGCATCCTTGAGCGATCGCCGCCAGTATCGGGTTGGTTTCGTCAATGAAATGATTGTTTCGAAACGAGTCAATAGTTTTCACTCAGTTACGCAATAATTACGTATGATTTATTCAGTGAATTTAAGATGATTACAGCAAGCAAGTTTAATTATAACATTTATTTTTCTAAATAACATTATGAATAATACATCGAGTACCCTTTACTTTTACCCTTTTGCAATCATTAAGTATCCTTTATTAGGCGCCCTTCCCCTAATTATTTCTAATCTTAGCGCACTGGTCTGTGTTCGAGTAGATATCCCAAAACGTGAACATTTAACCCATAAAGAATTGTCAGAGAGCCTTACAATAAAACTTGGTAGTGGTGGACATTTGATGTATCATCAACTTTAGTCAAAATCCAGCTAATCGTAGCCCCTTTGCAATGGAGAAAATGCGAACTCATGCGAGTTGATGAAAGAAACAGCTTTAAATAATATGGCCAAAGTGGATAATCCGATGATTAAACCACCTTGAACAGTATTAGGTATTGGATATATCCGTCTAAATAAACAAATATTATTATAATTTGAAGGAATCAAGGCGTACCTTGTGGTGGAAAAAAGGAAATATAAGATCAAACGACAATATATATATCTGGAGGAAGTATATTTAACTGAGTGGTCTAATAAATAGAGCCAACGCCTCACCTACTTAAGGCCTTGGCTTCAATCCTTGGTAGCGCCAAAGACTTTTTGTGTCATTTACGGAGATTGCCTCAGCCTATAAAGTACCTCTGAAGCTCAGAGCTGGCAACATTCCTTTCCTTGACTCATGTATGACTTACTGCAACGGGCAATTTGCACTTGGAATTTAAGAAATTAATACTTCTTTGGTATTTAATTAGCCTACTCATATTTTTAATATTTTGAACACTACAGTAGGCCTACAATACGTTTACATAATATGTGAAATCTGAAGAAATATTTATAAAATTCCTTCAACTGCTAAAACAGGTTATACTGTCTGTATCTAGGTTATATATAACACGTTCCTGATGGCGCCAGACATTTTCTGTCCCACTAGGGATATAAAACTGCTCTACTTATGGCAATAAAATTAGGCTATAAACTCAAAGAAATCATTAACCTGGATTATAGGTCGCACAAAGCCTGTAAGCACATCACACACTTTATGGCCAATAAAACCGGGATTATCGTTGTATGAAATTGATTAGGACGCAAAATAGGAAATTAGAGGCTAAGTTCCATTACGCGGAAGCCATTATGCTTTCTTAATTCTTTTACACTATTTTTTCATCATTATAAATATAGATTAACTTATTTCAAGTAGTTTTAAAATATTTCACGTTGTTCCACAGTTACAGCAACACTCACACACACACACACACACACACACACACACACACACACAAATACACACACACACACAAATTCACACACACACACACACACACACACACACACACACACACATACACACACACACACACACATACACCGTCTCAAGGGAAAAGATTGAGGCTAGCCCAAAATCTTTTCAAACATTGTTATAAGAAAAAAGTAATAAATTGTTAATTAGAATTAATAACAAACGTAGCAAATGTTAGTATAAAATTTTAGAAATGAACCACCGAAGCTAAATATAAAATTAGATAAAAGATAATTGTGTTGAAAGCAAAATTAATGTAAAGGATATAATAGAAATTATGTACTAATAGAGTAAAAGAAAGAAAGGTTGTGTAACTGCCCCAAAAACGATAAACTGTCGAGGGAAGAAGAAATATGTCTAAAGTAGCGCAACTCACGAACGGAAAGTGTTAGAAATGTCAATCAAGTTTGTAGCAGCATCTCAAATCATGATAATGCACCATGGTTTAAGGAATTGTCTAAATTTACACCGCAAGGAACACCTACGAGGCCTAGCTAAAATCGGACCAAAACAAAAAGAGAAAGTTTAATAGACAACCCCCTTGCTGGTCTGAACTGCCTTGTCTAAAGTAAATAAAAACACGGCTTGTAGAAGGGGTGGGGAACCGCCCTTGGAGAAAGCGAGTCAAGAGACGCAAACAAGATTTAGAACGGAACGAACGTATTTTTAGCAAGGACATCAAGAAGCGTTTCCAGGATGATGTTCCGTGGCTAAACACAAACACTAGCCCTAGATGGACGTGAAGATGGTCTGCTTTGCGACGTTTCCGCGAGAACGAACTTTTTATTATTTTTTTGTAAAATGTAAATTAATGTAGAAAAGTAGATCTAGTGCGTTTGCTGCTGACCCAAGGACTCCAGGACCACATCCGAGGGGGTACCAAGGATTCCAGGACAACATCCGAAAGACAAGAAGAACAATCAGAGTGAAAGTTTTGGGGCAAGTCTAAATTTTAATAGTATAAACCAATTTTTAAAAATTTATAAATTTTCTAGAGAATAATTACCACATTTTGAATTAACAGTAAAATCATCAATTAATAAAAAAAGTAAATTAAAATTAAGAGAATATATAAGCAATTGACTTATTTTCAAAAAGCTTCATAAAAGGTGGTTATAAAATAAAATATTGTTCCAGTAATTAATATCAAATATTGAAAGCAAATGATTAAAGTTACATTTATATAACGAAAAAATTAGTCTATCCACTTGATATTCAAAATAAGAAATAAAGTAATGTATTTAAAAGTTAATGTCATAAGTATCAAGAGAATCTTGAAACAAAAGAGTATGAAGTGATTTACTTTATAATCACAATTTAAAATGTTCTATGTCCATATATCCCATATGAAAAAAACAGGATTAGATAATTGATTAAAAATAAATCAAGGGAAATACTTACTAAAGTTCAGCAGAATTATGCGTGGGAGCACAGAAATAATTAAAACACAGTATTACTAAGAAGTAATTTCACCTGTTGCTTTCATGAAAGGGTTATATGGACATGCAATAAAACAAAGTAATATAAATTATTTTCTTGTCTAATTGAATATAAGTAAATATAAGGGTGTAATTTGAATTTTAAGATACGACCTGTTCAAGGATGGACTATGAACGTTAAAGAACGTGAACAATAATATAAGTAAAATTTTTACAAATTTTAAGAAAATCTGAAATAAATTCAAAAATCAGTTAATATGTAATTAATGTAAACATAATTGCTTATTAAAAAAGAAATGTAAAATGAGTTAAATTTCCATAAAACGTAAAGATCATGTAATAGAATTGATTTTAAATAATATTTCATATTTAGAGAATTAAACAATTTATAACAAACAGTGATTGAATTTATTGAAACCATCCTGTGGTGAAATTAATTAATTAAAATTCATAGAATTTTTCCAATCATTAAAAAGAGTAACGATCAAATAAATCCCATAGAATTAAGAAAAATGTTCGTTACAAATATTTTTAACCAAAGTATAAGAAATAAATTAACTCTTAAGTAAGGTAAAAACCTTGTGATTGGTTTTTTCAAAACAAAGTCCAGGAATTTATTCACTGGCAGATCGAGCTCGACACACCACAGGTACCAAGAACTGGTAAGTCGGGTGAGATCATATTTTGACCGCGGTCGGACTGGAGGGTGACGGCTCCTGCCGAGGAACAAGAGGTTACACACACACACACACACACACACACACACACACACACACACACACACACACACACACACACACACACACACACACACATGTTCGCACCATACGTGTTCCCTGGGTAACGCTAATTGACCAACAGTGATTCGTCGCCAGTGCCCCGACCAGACATATGCTTAATGCGAACTCCTCGACATAGAACCGGCCCTTCAAAAGGCCTGGACACAGATCTTCGGATTCTCTTCTGGAATGCTGGAGGTCTAAGTAGCAGTAAATCTCAGAGCTAAAACGAAACATCCTACCCAAGAATGAGGATATATATGTTATTGTTGAAGCGGGAGCTCCTACGGAGACTCCCCAATTTTATGAAAGTGACTGGGTTACACGAGCCACATACTCGAAAGAAGCCGACAAGTGGCGTCAGGAATAGTATGTGCTATAAAAACCTCTCAAACAAGCAGGGTAGAAATACTCCACGAAATGGCGGATCGCGATAAATTAGAATTAATCCAAGTGACCGCTGTATCATACGAGTAGCTCTCGAAGGTCGACTTGCGGAAGATATCAAGATTTCTGCTTGAGTACATTGAAGTGTAAGTGATAGTTGTAAATATATGAAATAAATATATATTTCTTTAAATACTTTCAGTCAATACATTTTTCTTAGTATTTCCGATAATACACGCACATAGGCCTAATTTATGTTTACTGACGAAAAGCTTTCAACATATTTAACAATAAATAATTTTCGTATTTGTTTATTCTCGTGTATTTTGGTGTATAAAGCTATATAACATGGATATATGTACTTAAACTTAAAACTTAACCTCACAAAGCTTAGAACTAACTATAGAACCATAATTTTCAACAATTCAAGAATATGGACTCACAATGTATAATTGACTAATAAATTTCCCATAAATCTAAAGGCTTATACGAAAGAAATTATTTCAAATAATTAAAACAGTTAAATGAAATGTTTTCCTTTAAAAATGTGTAAATTTTCTATTATATTCAATGAGCACGAACTTGTTAACTCAAGGCGCAAAGGGCCTTGAACAGAGTGAGGGTGGGAATGGGGGGATCCGTGTGTAAGGTGTGGCGTGAATGTCTAGCAGAGGGTGGTGACATTTCTTATGGTTCGAGTGTGTTTGTTATTGGCATAGCTAGCCTACTAATATGTGTAGCCTTCCTTATATGCCTCCATTGTGGTCTGTAAATATGCTACCTGCTTGCAGCATACTCCGAGGCGGATGTTAAGTTTCTCTTACCAGCTGTACGGGATTTAAACTTCACAGAATATGCATGACACTAAACTATATCATACAATACAAGTAAATTAAACAAACAGAAATTTTAAATAAATTCCTATTTAGTTCAACAAAGAAAAATATTATTTTTGTAACTTTTTATTAAACAGTTATTATAAATAAAGTAACATAACCTATAACATTAAAGCACCTGTTATATGAAATCAAATGTTAATACTTATTTTAAGCCAAATGGGACAAAACAACTACATTGCATACCTGCCCGTTTTTGTGAAAAGTTTTTTCTCCCATATAAAACTAAAATTAATTCATTATTATATTTACCCATTGAATTACCTATATTAATAGCAAATACATTTTATTACTTGGACATGAAACGATAATCAAATATTAGTGAAAGCACATTCCGTAATCTTAAATAAATGAAAAAATCCAATGAAAATATTTATCGAAAGATAATTTTGGATCGGAAAATGCAATAAAAATATTTAACGAACAATACGTTTGGATCGGAAAATGCAATAAAAATATCTCACGAACAATACGTTTGGATCGGAAAATGCAATAAAAATATCTCACGAACAATACGTTTGGATCGGAAAATGCAATAAAAATATCTCACGAGCAATACGTTTGGATCGGAAAATGCAATAAAAATATCTCACGAACAATACGTTTGGATCGGAAAATGCAATAAAAATATCTCACGAACAATACGTTTGGATCGGAAAATGCAATAAAAATATCTCACGAACAATACGTTTGGATCGGAAAATGCAATAAAAATATCTCACGAACAATACGTTTGGATCGGAAAATGCAATAAAAATATCTCACGAACAATACGTTTGGATCGGAAAATGCAATAAAAATATCTCACGAACAATACGTTTGGATCGGAAAATTCAATCAAAATATTTAACGAACAATACGTTTGGATCGGAAAATGCAATAAAAATATTTAACGAACAATACGTTTGGATCGGAAAATGCAATAAAAATATTTAACGAACAATACGTTTGGATCGGAAAATGCAATAAAAATATTTAACGAACAATACGTTTGGACCGGAAAATGCAATAAAAATATTTAACGAACAATACGTTTGGATCGGAAAATGCAATAAAAATATTTAACGAACAATACGTTTGGATCGGAAAATGCAATAAAAATATTTAACGAACAATAAGTTTGGATCGGAAAATGCAATGAAAATATTTAACGAACAATACGTTTGGATCGGAAAATGCAATAAAAATATTTAACGAACAATAAGTTTGGATCGGAAAATGCAATAAAAATATTTAATAAACAATACGTTTGGATCGGTAAGACATTAACGTGTATTGTTTGGTTCCTCCCCCGCGGCTTTATACATTGCTTCGCGTTTATTACGTGAAGCCTCACTCTCGCTTTCCCCAAGGTGCGATCTTTCGTTCCTGCAGCGCCCAGTCTCACACGAAACTACCCGCGATGAAATATAAAATTATAAAGCAATCTTTAAGTTAGTCAGGTTTACTTCTCTTTTTACTTGTTACTTTGAAATTAGGTTTACCTTTATAAAGAAAACAATACTTACAAAGCATCAAAGAAAAAGAGTGAAAAGAAATAAATTATTTTAAAGGGTATTTTTAAAAAGATTTTTATAGAAACAATTACCAACATCTAAATTTATGAAAGAACGTAAATATCAAAAAGCTTAAAAATCCTAAGAACTCAGTAATGAACTTAAAGTTTTAACCATAACATTAATTGTAAACCCTCTAATCCTGTTCTAGTCTATAATCAAAGTTACTAGTTATTAAACACCTGATTACCAAATTTACTATTTACCAAAGCACGCGCTTACAACGTACGTATTTAGGAAAACCCCAATGAAATACAACGTAACTACCTATGAATGTGTAACATAAACAAACATTTCTTGAAGTCAATTCTTAGAACAACAGAGAAATATTTTATTTTAGTACTCTTTATTAAATAAGTGCAATTAGTATAAATAAAGTAAAATAACCGTAGCGTTAAAACAGCTGTTCTACCACATAACCAATAGCAAAAAAATCAGCTGTTTTATATATGTTCACTTTTATATGTTCATATGTTATCACTTTAAGCGAAATGAACGAAATGACTATATTCCTTAAACGATTTTGTGAAAAGGTTTTCTGTTCTCCACATAAAACTAAAACTCATTAATTAAAATTGTATTTCAAATAACTATATTAACAGCAAGTGTCATCCCCTGCAAATTTAAAAAAATGTATTTAAACTTAAGTGGATGAATAAAATTATTTTATATTTGATTGAAAATATGAACAAGATATATATAGGAAGAGTGTGAACCAATAGAAGTAATTGCATGAACAAATATCAACGAACCTAATCACACACAAAATCTTTTTTATATTCAAACACGAAGTGATTGTTACTATAGCAGTAAAACAAAACGACATCTTTGATGTATAAACATGATGATATATAAAACTAACCTTAAAGAAATACGACTTTATTGGTGTAAATGTCGATAGCTTTTTATTTTTGGACGGAGGTAAAAACAATTTCAGGGTTTCGCTCCGAATCCGTTTGTATCGCGGCATATCGTACAAACTCTACTATCTCTCATATGGTAGTTGTATTTTCACCTTTAAACTATGTTTATCATAAATACATACACACACACACACACACACACACACACATATATATATATATATATATATATATATATATATATATATATATATTTATATAAAATAATAAATTAAACATATTTCAAAAACAAGAATACTTTTAATGAATATATTTATTCTTAGAAGAATAAATATATTCATTAAAAGTATTTTTGTTTTTGAAATATTTTTAATTTATTAACTATATTACAAGAAAACATATCACCATATTTATTATATTATATATATATATATATATATATATATATATAAAGAACTAAGTCAAAATACAAATACAAGAAACATAATTGAATTTACAATTCAAAGCTTTTCGTTGACTTTGAATTTTGAATATTCCTGATGATGTTGGTATTGTTAGCCAACGAAAAGCTTTGAATTGTAAATTCAATTATAATTCTTGTATTTTTATTTTGACTTAGTTCTTTATTAATACACAAGATTACATATTGCGATATTTATATAAATATATATATAAATATATATATATATATATATATATATATATATATATTTGTAGTTATACAACACTGTTTTCTTGTATACACTTATCACTTTCACTTATGTACTTAAACAAGAATCTTACTTGGTATTTATGCGACTTAACTTTCAATGATTGGCTGTGCCGTCATCTTCGGACACACTGAACAGGGTTGTTGTAGACTGCGAGCTGAGTGGATTTCCCGTTGACCTTGGTCAACGTTATGCTCTATTTTTAGATTCACTGCACTGTGCGAGTTTTTAAAGTTTGTTTTGGGGTTAATATTATCTATTAGATTGAATAATTTATCGTTTATTGATTTTATTTAATAGAATATTAATAAAATATTTTATTCGTTAATAGAATATTTATAAATAGAAGAAAGCAATAAATAATAACATCATCCTAAATGAAATCAATAACTTACTCCCTAACATACAATTCACCATGGAGGAAGAAATAAACAATAAAATAAACTATCTAGACCTGACATTGACCAGAAATACAAATAACATTGAATATTCTATTTATAGGATACCCACACAAACCAGTAATACAATACCAAACCCCTCCAACCATCCCCCACAACATAAAATGGCCGCTTACAACTCACTTTTATACAGGATGCTAACATTGCCTCTAAATAATGAAGAAAAAACCAAAGAAAAACAAATAATATATCAAATAGCCTACAAAAATGGATAGAATACAAAAACTATAGATAAATTAGAATTTAAAATATTAAATAAATTAAAACAACCTAAAATCGAACCACAAACAACAAAATGTGCTACATTCACATACACAGGATACAACATAAAAGGAATAACTATAACACTAAAAAATAATAATATTAACATAGCCTACAAAAGCACAGGAAACATAATCAACAAAATAAACCAACCAGAAAAAATATGTCCCACACTTAATAACGGAATATACAAAATAGGCCAAACAAAAAAGAAATTAAAAGACAGATATCAAGAACACCTCAATGTATACATCAAACCTGGAACTTATAACTCAAACTTAGCTATACACGCTATCAAAAACAAACACACATTCCCCACATTAAAAAACGTACACCTAATAAAAAAAGGTTCAAAAAGGCCTTAATATAACAATATGCGAACAACTAGAAATTTATAAAAATTTTAAAAAAATCATTAACGAACAAATACAAATAAAATCAAAAAACGATAAATTATTCAATCTAATAGACAATATTAACCCCAAAACAAACTTTAAAAACTCGCACAGTGCAGTGAATCTAAAAATAGAACCCCAAGGTCAACGAGAAATCCACTCAGCTCACAGTCTACAACAACCCTGTTCAGTATGCCCAATGATAATGACCAGGCCAGTCATTGAAAGTTAACTCGCATAAATACCAAGTACGATTTTTGTTACTTAAGTGAATGTGATAAGTGTATACAAGAAAACAGTGTTGCATAACTACAAATATAAATATATATATATATATATATATATATATATATATATATATATATATATATATATATATATATATACACAAACGCACGCACAAAAACACTTTGTAATATATACATATAAAATACGTTTTCTTGTTTAATAATTTAAAACAACACAGGTATTTAAATACAAGAATATTTATTATTTTATATCCAAAGATTTTCGTTGGCAAACAGTACCAACATCATCAGGAATGAAAATTACAATAATGTCAAATATTATTGTAATTTTCATTCCTGATGATGTTAATACT
>JBAIZL010000106.1:622500-630000 GCA_036971475.1 Prosapia bicincta
TTTCAGAGACAAAAAGCCTATATACAACTGGAAAACATAGTCCTGCAGGCTTCAGGATTGCACAGTAAAGGATTATCTGAAACCTGTATTCCTCGCACGACACAGTCCAAACGGCTCAGGATTGCACAGTAAAGGATGATCTGAAACCTGTATTCCTCGCAGGTTACAGTCCAAACGGCTTCAGGATTGCACAGTAAAGGATTATCTGAAACCTGTATTCCTAGCAGGTTACAGTCCAAACGGCTTCAGGATTGCACAGTAAAGGATTATCTGAAACCTGTATTCCTAGCAGGACACAGTCCAAACGGCTTCAGGATTGCACAGTAAAGGATTATCTGAAACCTGTATTCGTCGCAGGACACAGTCCAAACGGCTTCAGGATTGCACAGTAAAAGATTATCTGAAACCAGTATTCCTCGCAGGACACAGTCTAAACGGCTTCAGGAGTGCACAGTAAAGGATTATCTGAAACCTGTATTCCTCGCAGGACACAGTCCAAACGACTTCAGGATTGCACAGTAAAGCATTATCTGAAACCTGTATTCGTCGCACGACACAGTCCAAACGGCTTCAGGATTGCACAGTAAAGGATTATCTGAAACCTGTATTCCTCGCAGGACACAGTCTAAACGGCTTCAGGATTGCACAGTAAAGAATTATCTGAAACCTGTATTCCTCGCAGGACACAGTCTAAACGGCTTCAGGATTGCACAGTAAAGGATTATCTGAAACCTGTATTCCTCGCAGGACACAGTCCAAACGGCTTCAGGATTGCACAGTAAAGGATTATCTGAAACCTGTATTCCTCGCAGGACACAGTCTAAACGGCTACAGGATTGCACAGTAAAGAATTATCTGAAACCTGTATTCCTCGCAGGACACAGTCTAAACGGCTTCAGGATTGCACAATAAAGGATTATCTGAAACCTGTATTCCTCGCAGGACACAGTCTAAACGGCTTCAGGATTGCACAGTAAAGAATTATCTGAAACCTGTATTCCTTGCAGGACACAGTCTAAACGGCTACAGGATTGCACAGTAAAGAATTATCTGAAACCTGTATTCCTTGCAGGACACAGTCTAAACGGCTTCAGGATTGCACAGTAAAGAATTATCTGAAACCTGTATTCCTCGCAGGACACAGTCTAAACGGCTTCAGGATTGCACAGTAAAGAATTATCTGAAACCTGTATTCCTTGCAGGACACAGTCTAAACGGCTTCAGGATTGCACAGTAAAGAATTATCTGAAACCTGTATTCCTTGCAGGACACAGTCTAAACGGCTTCAGGATTGCACAGTAAAGAATTATCTGAAACCTGTATTCCTTGCAGGACACAGTCTAAACGGCTACAGGATTGCACGGTAAAGAATTATCTGAAACCTGTATTCCTCGCAGGACACAGTCTAAACGGCTTCAGGATTGCACAGTAAAGAATTATCTGAAACCTGTATTCCTTGCAGGACACAGTCTAAACGGCTTCAGGATTGCACAGTAAAGAATTATCTGAAACCTGTATTCCTTGCAGGACACAGTCTAAACGGCTTCAGGATTGCACAGTAAAGAATTATCTGAAACCTGTATTCCTTGCAGGACACAGTCTAAACGGCTACAGGATTGCACGGTAAAGAATTATCTGAAACCTGTATTCCTCGCAGGACACAGTCTAAACGGCTTCAGGATTGCACAGTAAAGAATTATCTGAAACCTGTATTCCTTGCAGGACACAGTCTAAACGGCTACAGGATTGCACGGTAAAGAATTATCTGAAACCTGTATTCCTTGCAGGACACAGTCTAAACGGCTTCAGGATTGCACAGTAAAGAATTATCTGAAACCTGTATTCCTTGCAGGACACAGTCTAAACGGCTTCAGGATTGCACAGTAAAGAATTATCTGAAACCTGTATTCCTTGCAGGACACAGTCTAAACGGCTACAGGATTGCACGGTAAAGAATTATCTGAAACCTGTAATCCTCGCAGGACACAATCCAAACGACTTGAGGACTAGCTTAACCCTGCCACGCTTTGGTGTGGCACATTGTGGTTGTATGGATAAGAAGTATGTACAAAACATCGCATGAGTCCCATAGAAGTTTAACTTTGCAATCTGTCAGAGACTAAGGCAAAACAGAGTTATGCTATGTAATTTTCAGAATTAGTCTGATAAGAAATTTCTCCCTAGATCTTCCTGGCGCAAGACGTTTCCCCTAACTCCCTCATGTATCATTTGCATTATACAATCCTAAATGTTTAACATCCTAATTTTCCAGAGTTAATATGAGAATGCTTGACTGGACATATGTCTAGAGATCGCCGTTGCTGTAACTATGAGCACAGCAAATCCACACCAAATGAAGCAGTCGCAGTTTGGGTGGTGCTGGCATTTTTTGTGAATCTGTACTGTATTTACGGTTTGGCGAACGGCGCAGCATGATCACACGAAAGTACCTCGACTGAGGTGAAATATTTAGTTCTGATTGTATAATAACCTGTGAGGGATGCCGGTGGATGAGTTTGTTTTTGTTAACATACGTAATTGTTATTAATTGGGAGCAGGTAATGTTTAACACGTAACTGGTTGTCCCCCTCCTTGAGGTAGATGGCGCGGCCGTCGGTACACAGCTGACCGTTAAATGCAGAATGTTTTTAGTTTTTGAAGCGTACACAACCCAACATGACAATTATATATATATATATATATATATATATATATATATATATATATATATCACTTCACTATATGTACTTAAACAAGAATCTTACTTGGTATTTATACGAGTTAATTTTCAAAGATAGATAGTATCTTCATTGTCGAGCAACAAGTCTCATCATTATGGAAAGTTGATGACAAATTTCTAAGACAATGTAGATACTAACTTCTTCGAAACTTAACTCGCATAAATAGCAAGTAAGATTCTTGTCTAAGTACATATAGGGAAAGTGACAAGTGAATACAAGAAAACACTGTTGCAAAGTTATAACAATATATATATATATATATATATATTTATTTATTTATATATATATATATATATAATAAAATATATATATACATTTATTTATTTATATATATATATATATATATATATATATATATATATATATATATATATATATTTATTTATTTATTTATTTATTTATATATATATACTAACGAAAATAAACCTCACAGTAAAAAGGTTATTGGTAGTGTCAATAATTGTAAATTTACGAAAAGATTTGAGGTATTATATTTTAAATATTCTCGTTTATTATTAATTTAACACATATATATTATTCTTTAATATGTATACTAATATATTAATTATGGTTAAAAAATCATAATATTATTGTAACAATAATTATTGTAAGTGAAGTTTAAATAGTTAGAAAAAAACGTTGAAATTATTTGATGGGTTTTATTATATTAATGATAGAACGTGTTTATTTAAAGCTTCTACTTTTAAAAGTAATTAGTTCTACAAATTAGAGTTGTAGAAAGAGGGCGCTAGTGGTTTCCTTGTGAAATAATTAGGCCAGGTGTTTTGTACATTCAGATCGAGTAAAAGTAGACATTAGTAACTCTAATGAGAGAAGCTACAAAACCCTGCCATTAATTGTGTATTTTTGTGACAGATGAAATAAAGCGTTTCTAGCAAAGGAACTGTCACCATTTAAATGTAACAAGTACACGAGGCCGAGTTACAAAAACTATTTAGTAAAGAACATTTAAATATTGTAATTTATTTCAAGGGGATCTTCTAGTACGAAAAATATCTCTGACTAAGGACAGGATTTTGGACATAGGTGAGCTTAAAGAAGGGCCATACATGGTACCTGGAATAGGATATAAGGTATAAGGAGCGAAAGATACAGGAAATGCAAGCGTATACACCCCAAGTAATGGTTAGCATTAGAAAGGTCATTAAGAGGTGGGTACCCGTTACTCCTTGGATGAAGGACAAGGAAGGGTCATACATGGTACCTGGAATAGGATATAGGGTATAAGGAGTGAAAGGTACAGGAAATGCAAGCGTATACACCCCAAGTAATGGTTAGCATTAGAAAGGTCATTAAGAGGTGGGTACCCCTTACTCCTTGGATGAAGGACAAGGAAGGATCATACATGGTACCTGGAATAGGATATAGGGTATAAGGAGTGAAAGGTACAGGAAATGCAAGCGTATACACCCCAAGTAATGGTTAGCATTAGAAAGGTCATTAAGAGGTGGGTACCCGTTACTCCTTGGATGAAGGACAAGGAAGGGTCATACATGGTACCTGGAATAGGATATAGGGTATAAGGAGTGAAAGGTACAGGAAATGCAAGCGTATACACCCGAAGTAATGGTTAGCATTAGAAAGGGCATTAAGAGGTGGGTACCCGTTACTCCTTGGATGAAGGAGACAAGGAAGGGTACAACTCATGTTTATTGAGCACTCGAAATAAGTATTAAATAAAAGCTAAACCATTTGAATAGCGAGTCTAAGATATTTATTTTAATAGTTCAACGTTTCGTCGACTAGTTCAATAAAGAACAATAATAGCTTCACCCAAAGGACCTAAGTATATAAAGTACAAGTACACTCATCACAATAATTTAAAACTTTAAACTTTTAGTCACAAGCATTAATACAATAACCCACCAATGTATACTGAAGATTAATATACTGAAGATAATTTTTAGATGACTTTTATGACCCTCACTACTTTGGTCGGTTATTCTATTAAATTTTGTGACTAGAATAATGTTTCTATGCTCGTTGATAACGGCAACGATCGAATTGCCGAAACGTTGCACTATTAAAATAAACGCCTTTGAGTCGATATTCAACCGGTTTATCAGTCATTCAATAAGTAAAACCAGATGGGATTAGGTTTCACTAGAGTAAGGCCATGCTGATCCTCTGATACTAAATGAACACCTAAATAAACAGTTTCAATTTCAGTTGAGACACATTTTCTGAAGCTAAAGAGATCAGTAAAAAAATTCTACTTGAATTTGATTACATTCTACTGCAAGAGGTTCAAGTTGGATTCAAACATATTTACATTTGTTACAAACAAGGAACATTATATTACTAAGTTGATTTTATCAACAAATCAAACAAATATGAGTTATAATTTTTTAAATTGCTAATAAATTTATTTTGTATCATAAATTTTTTTTGAAGGGAAACCCATTATTTATACACGTTGATACTCTCGGATACAAATTGGAATAAAAAAACTTGAAGAAGACTAGTTAAGTATAAGAACGTAATTAAAGTCTCAAGTGCAAGACTTTCAGTTTCCCTGCTCCAGGGAGACAAATTAACCCAGTTATTGCTGGCAACTACTTGTGACGTAAACATCTCCATTATATTATAAATATAGCTTTACTTTAGCTTGTTCATTTTATCCAACTTACTTAAATAGACTAATTATTTATTTAACGTGTGTTTTGCATTCACGCCGTTGTAAATATACTTCTTAAGATTAATTTCTATCTTAATTAAATCATAGCCAACCTAAGAGTGGCAAAGAATAAAATATCCCTGTACTTTTTCACAGTCCAGGGTGACTTACCCTGTGAAAATAATTTTCATAAATCTAGGTTGGCTGATCTAGTTGGAGGTCGTGCTGGACTGATTATTATGTGGCCCGAGTAGAGGACAGCGCACGCACTGGCAGGCCCACGCATGTTAAGGATCAGAACCTAGCCCTGTGATTGCGACAAGTGGGTAGTGGTATTTGGGAATTCCCTGAAAGTATTCCGTGCATTCGAGTGGTGGAACATTGGTGCTGTTTATTCAGTGTATTCTCAGGGTCTCACGGGGGGGGTGCCTCGTCCCTCTAAGTCCTGAGTCTCCTTAGATAACCAAACGAGAGAAGGTTGCACCACCTGGACCGAACTAATCAGACGGGGTATTGAGGTCTGAATGAAAGGTTTTACTGGTCCCGAGTAGGTCTTGAAAAGTGGTTGAACCCCAGTGTCTGGTTGGAGTTCGTCCAGTCCTAAGGGTAGGTCTGTCACCAGTCCCAGGTCTTACAGTGGATCATGGCACCAGCCCCCAGGCCTTACAGTGGGTCGTGGCACCAGCCCCCCTTCTAGGGACTGACGCTAGTCACCCGGGCGGGAGTCACGAGATTGAGGCTGGATTCGTGGAGGTTTAGATTTTATATGCTATATGAGAGGTGTCCCACACAATGAGCTATCTTTGAGTTCTTTGACAAGGGAGTAAATTCAAGAGATAGATACTCCTTGTCACCAGTTCTTTTTTCCCCACTTTTCTGTTTTCTTACACTTTCCCGCAAAACGCCGAATGTTTATTTAATATCAAATAGGTCAGATAGGGTACATAAGATCAGTGCGGATTTAGGGGGAAATATGGAAAAGTAAAGGTTTTTAAACTATAAATTAATACTCTAAATTTAAAATAAAACGCCATTTTCGATGTTCGAGTTCATTCCTGATTCAAATCTACTTACTAATTAGTAGAATATATTTACCAACCCATATTAATGAGTATATTACCGTACTGTAATCATAATTAAATACCCAATGTTCTCTATACTCTTTATGCAATAACTAATTGCTTGTAGTATTACAGTAATAGGATGTGAGGTAATGTACACACAGCTCAGTAGTCTACGCTAAATGTTTTCATAATCCTAAACTGTAGCTTTATATTCAATATAATATAAATGTTTGATTATCCGAACTCCATCTAGTCCCAATTAGTTCGGATAATCGAGGGTACGTGCATATATTTCGTATAAAAGTACATAATTATCACAAAAAAGTAAGGAATGCAAATACTATTTAGGCATATTAATGTCGCAAATGAATGCATTAAGGCAACAGCGGTGTGTAAAAGTTAGAAGCGGACGCGATACAATTTATTTATTCCGAAGACTTTCCCTAAACAAAAGATAAAACCTAAACGTTTTACCGGCAATAAAACTTTTTAAACGACAAAGTTTACATGCGCACTTTATAAACTTTTCCCTACAAGTTTTATTCGTCTGCTAGTAATAAAGTTACTATACTAACGCAAGATTGATATTTAAGCAAACCACTACATTGTGAAAAGCGTGTGGGACAATTTGTTTCCCCTGAGTTAGACTGTCATTGTCGGAGTTTTAGAATGCTGACGATTAACGACGTTTGTTATCACCAACCACCCCTCGCGACACAACCTGGCAACAATGTAGGTTATTTACCCAGCCTGCAGTGCTTTTCTTATGCATAGTAATGGCGAAAAGGGTAAAACTAGTGGGAAATGGTTAATTTATATGTTATAAAGGTAAATATTTTAATACTTTTACACACACACATGTTTATAAATCATCCGGCATACATCATCCGTAAGACCCGACTTATCTTCAATAAAAAATATTCTATAAAACCTCTAACCACAAATTTTCTTATTCTAACAATACTAAATATTGTGAATAATGCCTCTGAGGAGGGTTACACGGTAACCGAAACGCACATTACGTTAAAATAAACACATATGTGCTTAGAGGTGTATG
>JBAIZL010000106.1:632500-692500 GCA_036971475.1 Prosapia bicincta
TTGCCAGGTTTTGGCTAGCTGTTCCACGCTACATTCCCACTCCCCTGGGAACAACTAGTCCTATTGCCAGGTTTTGGCTAGCTGTTCCACGCTACATTCCCACTCCCCTGGGAACAACTAGTCCTATTGCCAGGTTTTGGCTAACTGTTCCACGCTACATTCCCACTCCCCTGGGAACAACTAGTCCTATTGCCAGGTTTTGGCTAACTGTTCCACGCTACATTCCCACTCCCCTGGGAACAACTAGTCCTATTGCCAGGTTTTGGCTAACTGTTCCACGCTACATTCCCACTCCCCTGGGAACAACTAGTCCTATTGCCAGGTTTTGGCTAGCTGTTCCACGCTACATTCCCACTCCCCTGGGAACTAGTCGTATTGCCAGGTTTTTCCCACTTATCCTTCATTACTCTACATTCTAAAGTTCTGACCAATTAATAGCTCCATCCACCCCAATGGCACCACGTATGCCACAAGTGATGTCATGAACCTTGCCTATATTCTATACCAAGGAGTTTTATACCCTACCTCATTCATTTATTAATCAAACCTTTTGCTGTTCCTAGAAATACTGTCTGAATGCTGATTTATTTTAATAATATTTTATCATATTTTACCACAGAAGCGTTAAGTAATCCCACCATAGCGAGTTAGGCTCCGGATGGTTACCTCGGGCTGTGAAACCGCGCATAATTGTACCTTATTTGAACGAAAATTTGGGTGTTAGATTCTGGAGGGAAATCTACAAATCGGAATGCAACGTAACTGGTTTAAGTACAGTTTTTCTAAGTAAATATGTACAGTATGTTACATTTAGTAAAACTTAAAACACATAGTTAGATTTGCTTGTTGAAATCATCTTGAATTCACTGATTAAACTATGATCAAAAGATACTTAACTAAGTGAATACGTAGGCGCTTACTTGCTGACGCGTTTCGAAACAATCATTCCTTTTACGAGGCAAAGCCTCACTACTCCTTAGTTATACCTGTTTGTTTCTTCCTTTTTTCACTTTTTTAAATTCATCATATGGGAGCTCCTGGAATCGTCTTTTAAGACGAAGGGCACTTTCCATAAGATAATCCATCTGCACCACTCGATCCCCAAGCTGCGTTGCCATTTGGAGGATCTCAAGAATGGTTTTGGAGGAAAATCGTGGTTTCATTACCTGATCATCAGCATCTTCATCGTCATCTTCTAGCTGTTTGGCTATCTCATTTTGGGACATCACCAAGTCCTGCAACTCTTCCACTGTCGGTTCCTTGTTATGGCATTGATGCCGGCACTACATGGCGGAATACAGAACTCTCTCTACTACAATTATAGACAGTCGATTAAAAAATAAACTTGTGGACCCATGAGTTATTTTATACTTGTTTATTTGTTTTATTGATATCAAGCAAAGTCCGCAGATAACCGAAATCCGTGGTTACCGATACCGCAGATATGGAGCGATTACTTTATTTTAACAATGGGTTAAATTCATTTAATTGTGTATTACAAAGAGAATAACCCATATTTAAACTTGTTGTTTTATTTAAATAAATAAACTAAGACAGATCTGCCGTAATAGACGTGGTTTAGAGTTTCAGTGTCTCCACTTTCTTCAGGCATCTCTACTAGCCCTGACCTTGAGCGTACCGTCGGTCTGTCGCGGTATGGCGTCCGCACGACAGAAGGCATAATGCGCCGTTTATTTAGCAAGACATGTGTATCGCATTCATTATGGTTATAGCTCCCTCCTGAAACCGTTCAGCACGAACAAGACTCGCCCAAAGTCAACGCTTTTGTGCAGTTTCACGACCAACGTTTATTTGTCTTACTTTTTGAAAGAACCAACAGTAAAAGAAGCAATATGTATTCTATACTAAAGAACTGGTTACTTAAGAACGGGTTGCTTCTATATTTTACTTCAGGCAGCTTCATCTTTCAACGAGACACACGGCGTGTCTCAGGTTTATAAATATTGAGTTTCAACGTCAAATAATTCGCAAAGGACTGCAAGACCACGCTTCCCAATGTCCTTTACATTCTTGGCCTCCTAGGTCACCTGACATGACAGAACTATGTCTTGCGACTTGGAAGGAGTCGGCTGCACCAGATCATTAAGGTTCCCAACCGACTCCACACATAGAACTTAGGAGAGAACTATCTACTAGCTAGCACATCCACTACCCCCACGACACCTTCCTCTACTAGCTAGCACATCCACTGCCCCCACGACACCTTCCTCTACTAGCTAGCACATCTACTACCCCCACGACACCTTCCTCTACTAGCTAGCACATCCACTAGCCCCAAGACACCTTCCTCTACTAATGAGGCCATTCAGATTTGCCATGGTGGACCCTCACGATCACGTGGTACCAGCATGGTCGAGACCTCAAAGAGGTCCGACCCATAACGCTTTGACTGCCCTACATGGGCAGTCTACTTTGGCTTTGGCTCTCCTTCATGTGACACGGAGGACTAGGTGTCACACTCCAGATCGCCTGGTTTTCAGTAATCACAGTCTCCGCTCCCTACTCACCCACCGGGTAGCTCACACATCCACTCTTCTTTCTCCATTTCGCTATAATATCCCCAACTGCGTCCCTAAAAACCTGAATCCTAAATTTACTCATTAACGCTTGCCTACTAAAATCCAACTCCTTTCCTCTTAACTGGATTTTAGCCCCATCCTCACCTGACATAACATCATTCGACTGTTTCGCTTCTTCCTTAGGATATTAATGAGATAGGAAACAAAACATAATCCTCAGTGTGAGAGCACTCCTTCCGCACCCTCTGAGAGCACTCCTTCCGTACCCTCTGAGAGCACTCCTTCCGCACCCTCTGAGAGCACTCCTTCCGCACCCTCTGAGAGCACTCCTTCCGCACCCTCTGAGAGCACTCCTTCCGCACCCTCTGAGAGCACTCCTTCCGCACCCTCTGAGAGCACTCCTTCCGCACCCTCTGAGAGCACTCCTTCCGCACCCTCTGAGAGCACTCCTTCCGCACCCTCTGAGAGCACTCCTTCCGCACCCTCTGGAGATATTATTGAAGAACTTATACGACATGTTTATAAAATTCATTCTTCTGCGAGTATTTCCATAGCAAAATTTATTCTATGAAGCTTTTTTGTAATAAATAGCGATTTGACATATGTTCATTCTTTTTGAAACTGCTTGCTCTTTAAAAATAACAGTTTCCATCAATATATAACTCCATTTATTGAAAATGTGATAACCAAATATCTATTTTATTCAAATTGAAGCATGTATTTATAAAATTTATTTAAATGAAATACTTTGCCTAATTCTTGAACGACATTTGATTTAGCCCTATTTGGTATTGTTTATTCAATTTTTTATTAAAGTTTTTATTAAAATATTCAATTAAGTAGGAGTTTCACTTCCTTAAAAAGGATTAATAAAGCCAATGAAGAGCGTAAGAAGATATGGACACTAAATTGAAATCTTTAGTAATTCCTTAAAGTTATATGGCTTGATAGTAACTGTCAAATTAATACTAGGTTAGCTAGTGACAACAATTCACAAGCTCTCGCTACACACGGGTTTCCTAATACAGCCCACGGGTTGATGATGGCGCCTTCCCAGCTAAATCACTGATTAATAGCGGAACTAGTCTGCCTAATAAACTAGTAAATACCTTGAGTAATCTCCCTTAACATTCACCCTAGTTAATAATAACTAGTTATAATTATTTTCTAATTATGTTTTTAAAATTTAAAGTTACAAAGTAGACTTTTGTTCGTTGTTGAAACACAAAAGGTTACGAATTTAATAATGCCAGAGTGACATTTTAATACACGTAACGTTGTTTAATATAAAGTAGTAAACCAAGAAATGGGCAAAGCTTGCCTTTTGTTGCCAGTACAAGACTTTGAAGTGCGCTGTATGTAATGACTCATTTTACCTTTTATAGTTGCTCAGGGCAAAGAAGCGGGCTGCGATAAAAGCGGTATAAGACCCACTTTACTGGGCCCCTACATTTCCCCACTATAAACATATTTGCATTCCTTTGTGGCTGATGAATGTATATAACGCTGGGATAATGTATGCAACCTATATTGCATGGGAATAATGTAAGTAAAACTGTGCTAACAAACCCACCCTGGCTTGGTGGACATTTAGAAGTATCTCAACATAATACAAAGTTATATTATTACCTGACAGCAATAGTAAAATGTTTCCTGTAGAAACTGATTGCAAAAGTTTGATGCAAGGAAAATCTGTTCACGAAAACATTATTACCTATAACAGTTGGAAGAATTATACAATATGGCGGCATTTACAACGCATTACAACTTTATGGCCTCTGTTTAGACTTAATTACACTTTTATTCGTCGTTTCAACCTGTCATAAACGTGAAATGGATTTGTTCCGATTAAAAAGATCCTAGTCAAAAATAAAATCAAGCTGAAATAAAGGGTAATTAAAAAGCGATCGTTTTATAGACAAATCTATTACTAATACGAATTTATATAAATAACCAGTTATTTTTACATACGTGTACCTTGGAACTGTTACTTACTCGAAATGGGACCAAACAATGGAATTACTTTCTAGATTACAAAATCCAGAACAGTTTTTACCTACATGAGACACTTGTTTGTACTCAGCAGCATGACTCTTCCAATGACAATAAGACTGACTTAATAGGCCTATTACCCTTGTGTTGCTTGTAATGCGCAGGCGTGGACACTGTCGGAAGAGGTCAGAGGTGTGGGTTTACCGACACATTCTTGGAGTCCCTTGTATTAATCCCTTGTGTTGCTTGTAGTGCGCAGGCGTGGACACTGCCGGAAGAGGTCAGAGCTGTGGGTTTACCGACACATTCTTGGGGTCCCTTGTATTAATCCCTTGTGTTGCTTGTAGTGCGCAGGCGTGGACACTGCCGGAAGAGGTCAGAGGTGTGGGTTTACCGACACATTCTTGGGGTCCCTTGTATTAATCCCTTGTGTTGCTTGTAGTGCGCAGGCGTGGACACTGTCGGAAGAGGTCAGAGCTGTGGGTTTACCGACACATTCTTGGAGTCCCTTGTATTGCTTGTAGTGCGCAGGCGTGGACACTGCCGGAAGAGGTCAGAGGTGTGGGTTTACCGACACATTCTTGGAGTCCCTTGTATTGCTTGTAGTGCGCAGGCGTGGACACTGCCGGAAGAGGTCAGAGGTGTGGGTTTACCGACACATTCTTGGAGTCCCTTGTATTGCTTGTAGTGCGCAGGCGTGGACACTGCCGGAAGAGGTCAGAGGTGTGGGTTTAATGACACATTCTTGGAGTCCCTTGTGTTGCTTGTAGTGCGCAGGCGTGGACACTGCCGGAAGAGGTCAGAGGTGTGGGTTTACCGACACATTCTTGGAGTCCCTTGTATTGCTTATAGTGCGCAGGCGTGGACACTGCCGGAAGAGGTCAGAGGTGTGGGTTTACCGACACATTCTTGGAGTCCCTTGTGTTGCTTGTAGTGCGCAGGCGTACACACTGCCGGAAGAGGTCAGAGGTGAGGGTTTAACGACACATTCTTGGAGTCCCTTGTATTGCTTGTAGTGCGCAGGCGTACACACTGCCGGAAGAGGTCAGAGGTGTGGGTTTACCGACACATTCTTGGAGTCCCTTGTGTTGCTTGTAGTGCGCAGGCGTGGACACTGTCGGAAGAGGTCAGAGGTGTGGGTTTACCGACACATTCTTGGAGTCCCTTGTATTAATCCCTTGTGTTGCTTGTAGTGCGCAGGCGTGGACACTGTCGGAAGAGGTCAGGGGTGTTGGTTTACCGACACATTCTTGGAGTCCCTTGTATTAATCATATCACCGACGTGGAAGTACTACGTCGAACGGAGATGAGTAAATAAGGCTCATTCGATAATTAAAACGAGACGACTTAATAGCTTGATCACCTGATGAGCAAAGATAAGTACGGCCGGCTACAACTAGTAGGCCAGGGGTAGGTAGAGAGTAAACGCGGACCCGGAAGGAGAAGATATTGATTGCTCACATCTAAAGCCATGGGTACGGACTGACATCCATCTAAATCCGCCGTGAAGATAGCCAACGTTCGTAACGGACAGAGCGCTTGAAGAAAATTAATAGAAATTTAAGGAAAAGAAATGCATGTAAGGAAATGTTTTAGTACTCGCTGAAGACTATGAGCCCCATCGTGGAATATGAGTGATAGAAAATATCCATTCACTCGCTATACCACAAGTCATAGCACACAAAGACATATGTCTATGTTAGAGGGCATCTAGAGTCTGGTATAAGAGACCACGCACCCAAGAATCCAACATCACGACTCCAGTCCTGGTGACTAGCTTCATACCCGAAACGGAGGGTTAGGTGCCACGACCTGCGGAACCAGTCTGTACGCCTTACTGCATGGTCAGGACTGGTGACCGCCTCGTCGAAACGGTTCTCCATCAGGCACTACTCGGGACTAATAGAATCTTCCGAACGTCCAGGTACCTCAGTACTATATCTGATTAGTTTAAGGGACCTTCATCCACTCTCGGCTGGCCTTAACTAAGGGCCCTTATCTAAGGACTTGGTCCTTGACGGACATAAACTCACCCCATTGGACCTTGAGGGCAGTGTTTACCGTCAGTTGAACTATTCTCCACGAAATGTGTTGCGTACAGTTCATAACACAGTACAGAATAATAATCAATAATACCACCCGATGTTGTATATCCTCTTAACATTATAAGTATTGTAAATAAGTGAGGTGAACGTGTATAAATGTAAACCTAGGAACACATGCGGAGATTTAAAACATTTTAAATCATTCTAAATAAACCTAACCACTTCAAGCAGAAATCACTGATGAAGATTGCCACATAGCGATCGAAAACATTCAGTCTCAGTAATTTCTTACAAATTTACAAAATTTAAAGTTCGGATAGTCATAAACTAATGTTAAAGTGATTAATTAAGATTCACCGAACGTAATGGACTACAAAATTCAAGATTTTAATTCGCTTGAAATATAAATAGTTGTTATATTAATAATAAAATTATATTATGATGGTATTAATAAAATATACACCTCTTAAAAACCAATTTAAGCTATAACATAACTTTCCTGCGTCTTTAGAGAGTACATATATTTTCATGCAAACATGTGGAATGTGACGTCATATTTGTTATACTCCCTTGGAAGTGCTAGACGCGACAAAGAAGTCTACCCCCTTAGACATCATCCCCTACAAGGCTTCAACAAGTAGAATGACAAGTACACACTGGACTCCTACCAACACTTCTAATGGAAGCCACTCCGAGAAAAAAAGTACCCGTTCATACAATTCCGCTCCTTATGCATTATAACTGTATCAGTTGCTTGCATAAGCGAGTATCGAGACGTAAAGGATAGACAGATAATGCAAGAATAAAGAATGCTTTCCATGATGCATCCTAAACACCAACCCTTCAGTTTGCAAGGAAAATAATGAGGCGTCGGAAGTTTTAGAGAACTGAACTATGAAGAAATCGTTAAACCCGAAAAGTTTTATAGAGCTAGACAACTTTCCTCTATTTAAACTGCAGAGCCGGTACACAAAATTGCGTTTTGAGCACTTTAAGGCCACGGTTGCTTAACATTCTTAAGTAGTATCAGAAGTCAGACAGAATTTTTTTAAATAACTTGACTGTTTTCAGATTTAAAGAACGTAACTGTTTTATTTTGTAAACCCATCACGTGATCAATTGACTGAATACCTATAACGTCGTCTTGTAAGCAGAGCTTGCGATGATCCAGACCCACGTACTTGTGTCAGTCATTGAACCAACCCTTTTTTGACCTCTGACGGTCATTGCACCGATCTCGTTCATCAAATATAGCTTAGATCATTGACCTCAACCCCACACCTTGCCATAGATTGGTAATCCAATATCCCTATTGACAGCACGAAACCTGATTCAATCGACAATCAATGCCAGAAAGAGGGAAAAAAAGAAACGAGTTCCGGAAATATATGTGTGATGGCCTGACGCACACAGTACTAATACCACATCGCTTACCTAGAGTGGAAGCTGTTGCCACATTCAGAACGCTTACGGGCCATGACTATCTGCAAGTCCACCTATATAAAGTAGGATTAACCGCCTCGGATATTTGCTCTCTTCCCAACCGTCATATGATGGAGTGCCTACATTAGCAGAACTGCTCAGCTTTGCAGGGCGTCGAAGAGAGAAGTCAGCATTACCTCTGCTGGGAGAGTAGGCAAAGAATGCCAGAGATACCAAGATCTGGCATCGGGAGGTTGTTCAGGGATTAGGGAGATTATCATAAGGAATGCCCTATTACACCCCTGTGCAACCGTCATAGGATGGACTGCCTACGTCAACATCACTGCTCAGCTTTGCAGGGCGTCGAAGAGAAAAGTCAGCATTACCTCTGCTGGGAGACTAGGCAAAGAATGCCAGAGATACCGAGATCTGGCATCGGGAGGTTGTTCAGGGATTAGGGAGATTATCATAGGGAATGCCCTGTTACACCCCTGTGCAACCGTCATAGGATAGAGTGCCTACATTAGCAGAACTGCTCAGCTTTGCAGGGCGTCGAAGAGAGAAGTCAGCATTACCTCTGCTGGGAGAGTAGGCAAAGAATGCCAGAGATACCAAGATCTGGCATCGGGAGGTTGTTCAGAGATTAGGGAGATTATCATAGGGAATGCCTTGTTACACCCCTGTGCAACCGTCATAGGATGGACTTCCTACGTCAGCAGCACTGCTCAGCTTTGCAGGGCGTCGAAGAGAGAAGTCAGCATTACCTCTGCTGGGAGAGTAGGCAAAGAATGCCAGAGATACCAAGATCTGGCATCGGGAGGTTGTTCAGGGATTAGGGAGATTATCATAGGGAATGCCTTGTTACACCCCTGTGCAACCGTCATAGGATGGACTTCCTACGTCAGCAGCACTGCTCAGCTTTGCAGGGCGTCGAAGAGAGAAGTCAGCATTACCTCTGCTGGGAGACTAGGCAAAGAATGCCAGAGATACCAAGATCTGGCATCAGGAGATTGTTCAGGGATTAGGGAGATTATCATAGGGAATGCCCTGTTACACCCCTGTGCAACCGTCATAGGATGGACTGCCTACGTCAGCAGCACTGCTCAGCTTTGCAGGGCGTCGAAGATAGAAGTCAGCATTACCTCTGCTGGGAGACTAGGCAAAGAATGCCAGAGATACCAAGATCTGGCATCGGGAGGTTGTTCAGGGATTAGGGAGATTATCATAGGGAATGCCCTATTACACCCCTGTGCAACCGTCATAGGATGGACTGCCTACGTCAACAGCACTGCTCAGCTTTGCAGGGCGTCGAAGAGAAAAGTCAGCATTACCTCTGCTGGGAGACTAGGCAAAGAATGCCAGAGATACCAAGATCTGGCATCGGGAGGTTGTTCAGGGATTAGGGAGATTATCATAGAGAATGCCCTGTTACACCCCTGTGCAACCGTCATAGGATGGAGTGCCTACATTAGCAGAACTGCTCAGCTTTGCAGGGCGTCGAAGAGAGAAGTCAGCATTACCTCTGCTGGGAGAGTAGGCAAAGAATGCCAGAGATACCAAGATCTGGCATCGGGAGTTTGTTCAGGGATTAGGGAGATTATCATAGGGAATGCCCTGTTACACCCCTGTGTAACCGTCATAGGATGGACTTCCTACGTCAGCAGCACTGCTCAGCTTTGCAGGGCGTCGAAGAGAGAAGTCAGCATTACCTCTGCTGGGAGACTAGGCAAAGAATGCCAGAGATACCAAGATCTGGCATCGGGAGGTTGTTCAGGGATTAGGGAGATTATCATAGGGAATGCCCTATTACACCCCTGTGCAACCGTCATAGGATGGACTGCCTACGTCAGCAGCACTGCTCAGCTTTGCAGGGCGTCGAAGATAGAAGTCAGCATTACCTCTGCTGGGAGACTAGGCAAAGAATGCCAGAGATACCAAGATCTGGCATCGGGAGGTTGTTCAGGGATTAGGGAGATTATCATAGGGAATGCCCTATTACACCCCTGTGCAACCGTCATAGGATGGACTGCCTACGTCAACAGCACTGCTCAGCTTTGCAGGGCGTCGAAGATAGAAGTCAGCATTACCTCTGCTGGGAGAGTAGTCAGAGAATGCCATGATCTGGCATCAGGAGATTGTTCAGGGATTAGGGAGATTATCATAGGGAATGCCCTGTTACACCCCTGTGCAACCGTCATAGGATGGACTGCCTACGTCAGCAGCACTGCTCAGCTTTGCAGGGCGTCGAAGAGAGAAGTCAGCAATAACTCTGCTGGGAGACTAGGCAAAGAATGCCAGAGATACCAAGATCTGGCATCGGGAGGTTGTTCAGGGATTAGGGAGATTATCATAGGGAATGCCCTGTTACACCCCTGTGCAACCGTCATAGGATGGACTACCTACGTCAGCAGCACTGCTCAGCTTTGCAGGGCGTCGAAGAGAGAAGTCAGCATTACCTCTGCTGGGAGAGTAGGCAAAGAATGCCAGAGATACCAAGATCTGGCATCGGGAGGTTGTTCAGGGATTAGGGAGATTATCATAGGGAATGCCTTGTTACACCCCTGTGCAACCGTCATAGGATGGACTTCCTACGTCAGCAGCACTGCTCAGCTTTGCAGGGCGTCGAAGAGAGAAGTCAGCATTACCTCTGCTGGGAGACTAGGCAAAGAATGCCAGAGATACCAAGATCTGGCATCGGGAGGTTGTTCAGGGATTAGGGAGATTATCATAGGGAATGCCGTATTACACCCCTGTGCAACCGTCATAGGATGGACTGCCTACGTCAGCAGCACTGCTCAGCTTTGCAGGGCGTCGAAGATAGAAGTCAGCATTACCTCTGCTGGGAGACTAGGCAAAGAATGCCAGAGATACCAAGATCTGGCATCGGGAGGTTGTTCAGGGATTAGGGAGATTATCATAGGGAATGCCCTATTACACCCCTGTGCAACCGTCATAGGATGGACTGCCTACGTCAACAGCACTGCTCAGCTTTGCAGGGCGTCGAAGAGAAAAGTCAGCATTACCTCTGCTGGGAGACTAGGCAAAGAATGCCAGAGATACCGAGATCTGGCATCGGGAGGTTGTTCAGGGATTAGGGAGATTATCATAGGGAATGCCCTGTTACACCCCTGTGCAACCGTCATAGGATAGAGTGCCTACATTAGCAGAACTGCTCAGCTTTGCAGGGCGTCGAAGAGAGAAGTCAGCATTACCTCTGCTGGGAGAGTAGGCAAAGAATGCCAGAGATACCAAGATCTGGCATCGGGAGGTTGTTCAGGGATTAGGGAGATTATCATAGGGAATGCCTTGTTACACCTCTGTGCAACCGTCATAGGATGGACTTCCTACGTCAGCAGCACTGCTCAGCTTTGCAGGGCGTCGAAGAGAGAAGTCAGCATTACCTCTGCTGGGAGACTAGGCAAAGAATGCCAGAGATACCAAGATCTGGCATCGGGAGGTTGTTCAGGGATTAGGGAGATTATCATAGGGAATGCCCTATTACACCCCTGTGCAACCGTCATAGGATGGACTGCCTACGTCAACAGCACTGCTCAGCTTTGCAGGGCGTCGAAGAGAAAAGTCAGCATTACCTCTGCTGGGAGACTAGGCAAAGAATGCCAGAGATACCAAGATCTGGCATCGGGAGGTTGTTCAGGGATTAGGGAGATTATCATAGGGAATGCCCTGTTACACCCCTGTGCAACCGTCATAGGATGGAGTGCCTACATTAGCAGAACTGCTCAGCTTTGCAGGGCGTCGAAGAGAGAAGTCAGCATTACCTCTGCTGGGAGAGTAGGCAAAGAATGCCAGAGATACCAAGATCTGGCATCGGGAGTTTGTTCAGGGATTAGGGAGATTATCATAGGGAATGCCCTGTTACACCCCTGTGTAACCGTCATAGGATGGACTTCCTACGTCAGCAGCACTGCTCAGCTTTGCAGGGCGTCGAAGAGAGAAGTCAGCATTACCTCTGCTGGGAGACTAGGCAAAGAATGCCAGAGATACCAAGATCTGGCATCGGGAGGTTGTTCAGGGATTAGGGAGATTATCATAGGGAATGCCCTATTACACCCCTGTGCAACCGTCATAGGATGGACTGCCTACGTCAACAGCACTGCTCAGCTTTGCAGGGCGTCGAAGAGAAAAGTCAGCATTACCTCTGCTGGGAGACTAGGCAAAGAATGCCAGAGATACCGAGATCTGGCATCGGGAGGTTGTTCAGGGATTAGGGAGATTATCATAGGGAATGCCCTGTTACACCCCTGTGCAACCGTCATAGGATAGAGTGCCTACATTAGCAGAACTGCTCAGCTTTGCAGGGCGTCGAAGAGAGAAGTCAGCATTACCTCTGCTGGGAGAGTAGGCAAAGAATGCCAGAGATACCAAGATCTGGCATCGGGAGGTTGTTCAGGGATTAGGGAGATTATCATAGGGAATGCCTTGTTACACTCCTGTGCAACCGTCATAGGATGGACTTCCTACGTCAGCAGCACTGCTCAGCTTTGCAGGGCGTCGAAGAGAGAAGTCAGCATTACCTCTGCTGGGAGAGTAGGCAAAGAATGCCAGAGATACCAAGATCTGGCATCGGGAGGTTGTTCAGGGATTAGGGAGATTATCATAGGGAATGCCTTGTTACACCCCTGTGCAACCGTCATAGGATGGACTTCCTACGTCAGCAGCACTGCTCAGCTTTGCAGGGCGTCGAAGAGAGAAGTCAGCATTACCTCTGCTGGGAGACTAGGCAAAGAATGCCAGAGATACCAAGATCTGGCATCGGGAGGTTGTTCAGGGATTAGGGAGATTATCATAGGGAATGCCCTATTACACCCCTGTGCAACCGTCATAGGATGGACTGCCTACGTCAGCAGCACTGCTCAGCTTTGCAGGGCGTCGAAGATAGAAGTCAGCATTACCTCTGCTGGGAGACTAGGCAAAGAATGCCAGAGATACCAAGATCTGGCATCGGGAGGTTGTTCAGGGATTAGGGAGATTATCATAGGGAATGCCCTATTACACCCCTGTGCAACCGTCATAGGATGGACTGCCTACGTCAACAGCACTGCTCAGCTTTGCAGGGCGTCGAAGAGAAAAGTCAGCATTACCTCTGCTGGGAGACTAGGCAAAGAATGCCAGAGATACCAAGATCTGGCATCGGGAGGTTGTTCAGGGATTAGGGAGATTATCATAGGGAATGCCCTGTTACACCCCTGTGCAACCGTCATAGGATGGAGTGCCTACATTAGCAGAACTGCTCAGCTTTGCAGGGCGTCGAAGAGAGAAGTCAGCATTACCTCTGCTGGGAGAGTAGGCAAAGAATGCCAGAGATACCAAGATCTGGCATCGGGAGTTTGTTCAGGGATTAGGGAGATTATCATAGGGAATGCCCTGTTACACCCCTGTGTAACCGTCATAGGATGGACTTCCTACGTCAGCAGCACTGCTCAGCTTTGCAGGGCGTCGAAGAGAGAAGTCAGCATTACCTCTGCTGGGAGACTAGGCAAAGAATGCCAGAGATACCAAGATCTGGCATCGGGAGGTTGTTCAGGGATTAGGGAGATTATCATAGGGAATGCCCTATTACACCCCTGTGCAACCGTCATAGGATGGACTGCCTACGTCAGCAGCACTGCTCAGCTTTGCAGGGCGTCGAAGATAGAAGTCAGCATTACCACTGCTGGGAGACTAGGCAAAGAATGCCAGAGATACCAAGATCTGGCATCGGGAGGTTGTTCAGGGATTAGGGAGATTATCATAGGGAATGCCCTATTACACCCCTGTGCAACCGTCATAGGATGGACTGCCTACGTCAACAGCACTGCTCAGCTTTGCAGGGCGTCGAAAATAGAAGTCAGCATTACCTCTGCTGGGAGAGTAGTCAGAGAATGCCATGATCTGGCATCAGGAGATTGTTCAGGGATTAGGGAGATTATCATAGGGAATGCCCTGTTACACCCCTGTGCAACCGTCATAGGATGGACTGCCTACGTCAGCAGCACTGCTCAGCTTTGCAGGGCGTCGAAGAGAGAAGTCAGCAATAACTCTGCTGGGAGACTAGGCAAAGAATGCCAGAGATACCAAGATCTGGCATCGGGAGGTTGTTCAGGGATTAGGGAGATTATCATAGGGAATGCCCTGTTACACCCCTGTGCAACCGTCATAGGATGGACTACCTACGTCAGCAGCACTGCTCAGCTTTGCAGGGCGTCGAAGAGAGAAGTCAGCAATAACTCTGCTGGGAGACTAGGCAAAGAATGCCAGAGATACCAAGATCTGGCATCGGGAGGTTGTTCAGGGATTAGGGAGATTATCATAGGGAATGCCCTGTTACACCCCTGTGCAACCGTCATAGGATGGACTACCTACGTCAGCAGCACTGCTCAGCTTTGCAGGGCGTCGAAGAGAGAAGTCCGCAATAACTCTGCTGGGAGACTAGGCAAAGAATGCCAGAGATACCAAGATCTGGCATCGGGAGGTTGTTCAGGGATTAGGGAGATTATCATAGGGAATGCCCTGTTACACCCCTGTGCAACCGTCATAGGATGGACTGCCTACGTCAGCAGCACTGCTCAGCTTTGCAGGGCGTCGAAGAGAAAAGTCAGTATTACCTCTGCTGGGACACTAGGCAAAGAATGCCAAAGATGCTAAGAACTGGCATCGGGAGGTTGTTCAGGGAATAGTGAGATTATCATTGGGAATGCCCTGTTACACCCCTGTGAATAGATGCTAAGCTTACGCGAAACACTTCAGGAAGATTATATAGGAGGAACCATCCCTTCTGACGACACATTCAAAACGTCTTATTTATTAAACACGCTAGTTACAAACACTACGATGCAAATCTACAACCCCCAAATCCAATACCTAATAAAGCACCCCTTTCTACCCTAAAGTTAGATTGCACTGATATTTGAGTCGCTTTGTAGTTGCGTTGGGTCGAATATCCAATGTAAATCGATTGAATCTTGGCCTTTGATGTAGGCAGAGGCTTTGACGGAATGAGATTAATGCAAACGAATTCAATGAAATAGGACCCATCTCAGATTACTTGACTTTGAGGGATTTCCAATCCCAGCGATTTATACGTGCCTTACTTCTTATTGCCACTTACTCGCTATCCCGATACTATTGCTGGAGAAACCCTGGCACATCTAAGCTTACAGAGGGAATCCAACACGCGGGTAACATTATCGACGCCATTTCTAAAAAGTAAGAAATATATAATTATTTTTCAAATATTTAAATACAAACTTTAGAATCATGTTTAAGATAGGAACAAAGAAAATTATACAAAAAATATTTTAAGGGTTGGTTTGACATATAAATTATTTCCTTTATAGTTTATAACTACAAAGTAAATGTGTTGTATAGTTATACAACACAGACTTTATAGTTTTACCAGATACCCTAAGTTGAAGCCTACTCTACAGAAACAGGTGATTTGAGCTGCCTTTAAGTTCTGATGGTTAATAAATTATCGTACAGAAACTCACAAACACTTTATATTTTATACGCGTTTCAATGAACTATGCCATCATCAGTGAGACTATCACAACTGTTATACTCGTGAGTAACAGTGTTCCCACTAGTTATGATGAAGTCATTAAAAACATATGAGTTATCTTATGAGTTATGTATAAAAAACATATGAGTTATGTTTGTGAGTTTCTTTACAGTTATTTATCAAAGCTCAAGCAAAATGTTTTTGGGCACTAAATTTACGGAAATTATTACATCTACATAATTTAACAGAATTTAATAAGTTCAAAAATAAATTGAATATAAAATATTATCGGTTACTTAACAAAGAGAATTAGCGGGAGTAATTGAAATTTTTAAAAAATCCCAAAATGTAGATAATTCAGTCAAACTAAAACATCTTAATGTCTTACTGTAGAAAAAAGATTGTACACTGGACAGCAACGTGAATACTTCGGTATAAATAGGGAATATATAATAAAATCATTGCAAAAACAAAAAGCAATAAACAACAAATGAAATCAAGTTGAATGGAAAACTAAACGTAACAATACCCATCCTACTAACTGATATATAAGTAATAACAACAACGAAAATAACACACAAATCGTAAATATAATTAAAGGAGAACAAATTTCAACGTGTCAACTGCGTAAGGCACATAATTTCCGATGTTCCATTGGCGGAAACACAAGGGCTGAAACGAGGTGGCGCAACGTAATTGCTCGATATATCTTAACGGCCTCCACAATCTCACTTCTCCAGCGATTAAACTCACCGAAAAACTGGCATAAAATTATTTCTAATAGTTATGGTTAAGTATTTACACTATTTAAATACAAGTTATCGAAATAACTTGTATATATAACTGTAGCTGTGTGCGTGTGAGTGTGTGTTGCGTGCGTTCACGTGTATTTTACGTAGAATGTACTACAATCAATCAATAGTTGTTGGTTAGATTTTGGTATGTTCCAGTATTAATTGTTATATTTTATCTACTGTAAAATCAGCCGAGTTTAAATGAAATTTTTGCTTCAGAAAATGTTACTAAGAACACGCTAGGAAAAAAAACACAATGATAAAATCCGTAAACCAATGAAAGCCTCTTTTCTGAATGTATAAGGGTCAGGGCTCTGTTACCATGAGAAACGGCCCATCTATCGTTCACCAGCTACGTTAGAGGAACGATCGCCATGTTACTGCAAAGGTTAATATTTTTTAGTTTAACTATTGTTTAATCTTTTAGTAAATTACATTTCAAAATTTAATAACAACATGAAAATATTTTATAAGTAGCTTGATTTCGTTTATTTTATATTTTCAAAATTTAACTATGTTATATCTCGTGGTTTAATAAGCGCTAACCAAGCAATGTCAAGTGATTGCCAAGGTATGTTTAAATGTAATTTCTTCATATTTTCCGATAGAATCAAGCCAGTGTGCATTTGACCAAGCGTTGCTCTTACAATTTGTTAAAGATATGAACTGTTTATAATTACTTATGTTGGTAGACTTGTAATAAGCAAGGCTTTAAAGTAAAATATTTTTAAAATTAAATCTGTTTTGAAAATACAAACGAGAACTTTAATGTAAAAGTATTTGGATAGACACCCAGTCTGCTCGAGTCAAATCGTAAGATATAATTGTTAAGGGAAACAATACCCGGGTTAGTCTTATTAAAGTATAAAGAATAATTATTTGTGAACCAAATTAAGGTTTATAAATAAATTAAAAACCACAGACATTCTCAAATAGCCGTGGGAATTACAAATTCTAAAAGAAAATTTGTAAATAACACTTTTGTTTTCAATAACGAAGGATTAGTTAAATCTAAAGAGATTAATTTATCTCTAATATTTTAATAAAATAAAACGAAACTTGATAGATCCGGTGTCAAGCTCAACCCAACTCAAGTATGCATTCTTTCACGTCAGGTTTAAAGTACAAGCAACCACAGAATGTGTGTTATGACAGCATGAAACATGTATAAATGGCAATTATCTACGTAATACCGAATTACAAAAGTGAAATACTTAAAGACACAGAGGAAAAAAGCGTAAAATGACGCTTGTGTTCGCTTAAGGTTTTGTATAACCTTTGGGTTGGAAACCAATCTGGCCCAAGTCTTATAACCCTGTTATACGCTTGGTTTGTAACCCTCCAACTATGCTTTGTAAAACAAAGTATAACTGTACATTGTTATAAATTACTTAAACATCAAGTTACATTTAAATAAAGGATACAATATTATAAGGCCCATGAGGGTCTTTGATTAACTATAATTTATAAAAATACGCTTTTAAGGCACAATACGCCCCACTGATGATTTGGCAACGTTGTAATAATTCAAAACCGTGAAAAATCTGACAACGTTATAATAGCCTCTCCACGTTTCGCCCACCGTCAGCCGTTTTGTCGATGCGGTAAAGCCGAGTTCACAAGAGATCTCAACAAAGGGGGTAAAGTCACAGTGAACAATGTTTCAGGATTTAAAACAATTAACCCCCAATAATCAAAGCTTGAGAAAGAGTTATTTATGGGTTATGTAGGCCTACACGTTTCCACCCAAAGAAGCAACCATCTTTAGTAGTCCTTGCGACGTCTCTTCAGTATAACATATTTGCTCTAGAGAATAAGTCATGTTGAAGGAATTGACATAAACAAAACACTAACTTAATATCCCAAGAGATACAAAGTATGTATACAAATTAAACAATTAAAAGTAAATAAAAATTAAGTTAACTAACTAAAAACATAATACAAACTATCTCAAATTGTTAAACATAACTGTAAAGTAAAATATCTTTACATTTAATAACAACATGTATTGACAAAAATATTAGTACGAAAATAAATGGGTTCAGCTCCAACAGAATAACAGATCTTTTCCTCCAATATTAGAATGAGTGATAGTCCATTGTAGTGTTGTCGATGAGGTAACTAACTATAGAGAATGCTAACGATAAATGTTGGCGAAAAGTGTAGAACAGTTTAGTTAAATATTATTGTTGACATGAAATGTTTGTAATAGTAAATATACAACAAGGAAACATACACTCGAAAGAAACACAAGTGAGAGCGCATACACACAAGAGAAGGTCAGAGAGAGATATTTCAAATGTTTCAAAACCTGAAAGAAAATATTATAGAAATTTTAAAAAAAGACACTTATTCATTAATAAATTTTTAAGTCCAATTAAAATTAATTTGCTAGTCTGTCATTTTTCCTTCCTATAATTGAAGCTTCCCTAATTTCCCGAATGCTGTTAATTATTGGTAATTTTGCTAATTAGTTTATTAATTTCCCTTTTTTTGTAAATTAAATGTTTTTATGTTCTAGGTTCAAGGTTTTGTAATGACCGTGAAATGAACTGATTCAGTTAGAAATACATGAACCGTTAATTTCTTCTAAAATCAAATTAGGCATGTTTAAGGAACGCCCTCCCATTAAATCTATGCAAAGTGTATATTTTTAAAGTATATATATTTATGTTATTTGACACTTAGTATAAATTCATCTTAGAGTATCTATCCACTTTAACAAACTAATACTATATATTTTATTACGTTTCCAATGCGTATTGTATTAGTTCTAGAACAATTTGTGCATTAGTTTTACCAAAAAACTCTCTGTCAACACAGATTGAAGTTTTATATTAGTTCTAGTACAATTTGTACATTACTTTTTACCCATAAACTCTAACTCTGTCAAAACACAGATTAAAGTTTTGTAATAGTTCTACAATATTGGACACAAAAATTTATAAATATGAATCTATTATTTTGGGAATAATACCATTACAAAAGCAAGATATATTTATTTGAACAATCAAACTGCACAAAGGTTTTCGCTTACTAACAGTATTGACATCTTCAAGGACAACCCTATTCTGCCTCATAGAAGATACAACTACTGTAATTCTATATCATTTTTTTCCATATTAGCGTCAGTTATATGTCGTGATGTTACAATGAATTTGCTCTTGAAAGTGCCAACAATGTTAGTTGGCGAAAATCATTGAACACTTTCTTAAAGTAGATATATTCTTGCATTTGTAATAAATGTTTAATTAATTAATAAAGATCATGAAATATATATTTCCGGTTATAAATAAATAATAATTTATATATATTATTTATTTTACACACAAACATTCGCGCGCGCCTACACACACACACACACACACACACACACACATATATATATATATATATATATATATATATATATATATATATATATATATATATAATATAAACAATAAATATAAGTTATACATTTACATACTTAAAGATAAGATTATATATACCTCACTATGCCATTAAAATTGTAGGTTGTTTTCTTGTTTGGAAGTGCTAGTGGATAGAAGCAGCCAGCAACTGACGCTGAGAGTTACATTCCCTTTTTTTTAATTGAATTTTCTTCAGATTTATGAAGCCCCGAACGTTTGCTTTATTGTAAAACTTCCGGGTACAGAAATAAAGTACCATCTCAAAAGCCTTAAAAACCATTTTATTGTTACACACTGTATACTCGAATGTCTCCAGATCCATTATCCAACAAAGAAAATTAGTAATTACACTCCAAACTTTCAATACCTCCTCTTTATTTTGTAGGAAATATTCACCCTATATTTTAATACGCACTACTTCACTAAGAACTCGATATTTTTGCTTTACAAACAGTACATTATCTATTTATCGGTTGGATAATATAATTTTTACTTTTAAATAAACGTAGCTTTATAACATTTTAGTTAAAGCAACAAACTATATATTATTTATATTAAACATTTTTTCATATTTTAAAATCTCAAAATATTTTTTAATGCTTGTTAGAAGCATTTTTTTAACGAATTGTATCATAATTCACTCTATTCGAAATTTATCTTTCGAGTCATAAACACTTTTAAATTCACACATACACAAATATATTTATATATATATATATATATATATATATATATATATATATATATACCTTACACTTTAATGTACGTAAACAAGAATCTTACTTGTAATGTATGCGAGTCGACTTACGAGAACAATTAATTACGTGCTCTCATTTTCAAGCTTATTTTGAGACTGTGGTGGCTTCTTGTAGATTGCCAGGTGTGTGGGAGATCCATTGTCACGTGGTATAACGGTACTGTTCAATTTCTGGTTTCACTGCACTGTGGGTTGGTTTTTGCATGTCTTTCAATTAAATGTGTCTATCAAGTTGAATTTTTTTAAAAATTTTATTTATATCTATTTGTTTATTATATTATTTTTGTATTATTTATAAATTTATAAACACAAAAATAATATAATTAACGAACAAAAAAATAATAAAATGATAATTTATTCAACTTGATGGACAAAATTAACTCAAAGACAAACCAAAACTTACCCACAGTGCTGTGAAACCGTAAATAGAACAGAACCGTTATACCACGTGACAATGAAATTACCAAACACCTGTCAAACTACAAGAAGCCACCACAGTCTCAAAATAAGCTTGAAAATGAGGGTACGTAATTAATAGTTCTCGAAAGTCGACTCGCAAATATACGAAGATTCTTTTTTAAGTGCATTAAAATGTAAGTTATAAGTTAATACAATAAAATTGTGTTGAGAAGTTGAATACACACACACACACACGCGCGCGCACTTCCACACGCACACGCGCGCGCGCGCACACACACACACACACACACACACACACACATACATATATATATATATATATATATATATATATGATGAAATGTTACTATCTGGAGTACATCCGTTCATTCTGCAGTCCATAAATTCGCAGTTCCGACGTTTCGCTAGAATCTCATCCAGCATTGACGAGGTGAACCCAACAACAGTAGAAGAGCGAGTGAAGAGCGCAGATAGCTCGGCTCCTACATATAGAGGAATGAAGCCACGCCCATTGACGTCAATACACACAATGACGTCAATCCACACACACCTGATCCAAACAATTACTCACATTCCTTTGCCTTTGTTCACCTTTCTGCCGATAAAATCTATCAATGACACACTTCCAAACTGCGGGCAAATTCAAAGTATCATCGCGTTTGTTAAGACTCCCTTGCTTCTCTATTTCGAGGCTATCGTATCTTTTCTTATTCGTGAGGCTATCGAAATAGAGAAGCAAGGGAGTCTTAACAAACGCGATGATACTTTGAATTTGCCCGCAGTTTGGAAGTGTGTCATTGATAGATTTTATCGGCAGAAAGAAAAACAAAGGCAAAGGAATGTGAGTAATTGTTTGGATCAGGTGTGTGTGGATTGACGTCAGTGTGTGTATTGACGTCAATGGGCGTGGCTTCATTCCTCTATATATAGGAGCCGAGCTATCTGCGCTCTTCACTCGCTCTTCTACTGTTGTTGGGTTCACCTCGTCAATGCTGGATGAGATTCTAGCGAAACGTCGGAACTGCGAAATTATGGACTGCAGAATGAACGGATGTACTCCACATAGTAACATTTCATCATATTTTTCCATCCGTGAAGGAATACGTATCAGCATATATATATATATCGCGATATCGAGAGAGAGAGAGAGAGAGAGAGAGTTCAATATTTCTAGATAAGGCTTTATTAACACTACTATTAAAGTATTATTTGTGTTTTCTCAAGGATTATTTAGTGAACAACATTTATTGCCGAGCGTTTGCGTTTAGTTTCAGTAAACTATTATGTACCTTAAGACAACGTGGACTATTATTCGTTCTTTCAAATCTCTTTGACTAATATTATTAGAATTCATATCTGTCAGTTTCATCCCACAACGTATCATGTCTACCTCCCAACCTAACAAGAAGTTTTAATGATATCGTAACGGGTTCAGAAACTTCGTAGCAAAGCTACAACTTGTTAAACTCTTCACTATCTCAAACAACCCTTTTCCTACTATAGAAACATATAACGAGCTACAATATCAGTAGTGTTCATCTGTCCAAACGTTTATAGTAATCTCGCTTGATCTAGACATGTCACTTAATAGTCTTTAGCTGTGGAGATTCCTTAATGAACAATTATTTACCTAATAAACCTATAATCATATCAATAAAATTGTACCAAATAATGATCAATGAGAGGCATTAGTTTATGAACAGTTATTTACATTATAACGTTCATTATGCAGATTTGCTTATGAATTATTGTTTTTCCTCATAATATTCAGTTAGGGAAATGTTTTAAAGAGCTATGACTTATTTTATGTTCAATTAGGGAGTTAGTTGAAATTAAATAATAATGAATAATGTTAGTAAAATATTTATAGTTAATATTCTTTTATATATCTTATATATATTAAATATATCTTATATATATATATATATATATATATATATATATATATATATATATATATATATATAAAGAACAAAAGTCTAAATACAAATACAAGAATTATAATTGAATTTACAATTCAAAGCTTTTCGTTGGCTAACAGTACCAACATCATCAGGAATATTAAACAATTAAAATTAACATATGTGCAAATTAGATCAAATAAATGGTTATGCCAAATCAATTACAATGTTGTTAAAATTTTTTATTTTGCTGCCCTAACATTACAAACACTGAATATATTATCAAATTTAGATTTTACATGTATTTGTTCATTTATCAACTCATTATTAGTATTATATTTATGTATTTCTAAAGCTTCATAAATATTCATTCTCAGGCCTTTGTCAATTTCTTTTATAAGTATCATATTATCTATATTAGGAAATAAGTGATTATTATTAATACAATAACTAGCAAAATTTGATTTATAAATTTCTGGCTTTTTATATGCATTAAAATGCTCTTTATATCTATCTTTAAGTTTTTTCTTAGTTTGTCCTATATAAACTTTATTACAATGATCACATTCTAATTTATATACACCGTTTTTTTCATGCAAATTAATAATGGCTGCATTATACAATTTATTTATACAATTTAACTTTCAAAGATTTGCAGTATCTCCATCATCGGGCATCACTGACCGGGGGTTGTAGTAGACTGCGAGTTGTGTGGGTTTCCGTTGTCACAAGGTTTGGTGTACCGTTATGTTCTATTTTCGGATTCACCGCACTGTGGGAGTCTTTTAAGATTGTCTTGGGGTTAATTTTGTCTATTTTTAAATAAATAAAACCTCTAAACCACAAATAACATTTTATTTAAACCTTATGTACATTTCGATTGCCCAGCAATCATCTTCAGAGGTATTTAAAAAATACGGAGTTGTATTTTTTAAATACCTCTGAAGATGATTGCTGGGCAATCGAAATGTACATAAGGTTTAAATAAAATGTTATTTGTGGTTTAGAGGTTTTATTTATTTAAAAATAAACATTACGCCACAGTTGCTTCATATAGTTATTAATTTTGTCTATTAGATTGAATAATTTACATTTTATTTATATTTGTTCGTTTATGACATTATTTTTATGTTTATAAATTTGTAGTTGTTCCCAGATTGTCATTTTGAGGCCTTTTTGTACTGTTTTTATTAGGTGTACGTTTTTTAATGTGGAGAATGCGTGTTTGTTTTTGATGGCGTGTGTAGCTAAGTTTGAGTTATAAGTTTCAGGTTTGATGTATACATTGAGGGGTTCTTGATATCTGTCTTTTAATTTCTTTTTTGTTTAGCCTATGTACATTTTATTACAGTCTGGGAATTCGATTTTGTATATTCCGTTATTAAGTGTGGGACATAATATAAAGTTAGTTTCTGTACGCTTCAAAAACTCAGAATCTTTTACAGCGATTCAGGGTAGATTATGACAAGACATACAACCCGCTTCAAAGATTATTTTTTCCTATTGTTCACGTCAGTAACGTATACGGGACTGCGAGACAACTGTCAGCTGTGTACTAGCAGCTCCGCGCCACCTACCGCAAACGAGCACACCCTCGCACTCGCGCACACCCTCGCACTCGCGCACACCACTCGCACTCGCGCACACCACTGCCTAACGACCAACCACACCACTCGCACTCGCGCACACCACTGCCTAACGACCAACCACACCACTCGCACTCGCGCACACCACTGCCTAACGACCAACCACACCACTCGCACTCGCGCACACCACTGCCTAACGACCAACCACACCACTCGCACTCGCGCACACCACTGCCTAACGACCAACCACACCACTCGCACTCGCGCACACCACTGCCTAACGACCAACCACACCACTCGCACTCGCGCACACCACTGCCTAACGACCAACCACACCACTCGCACTCGTGCACACCACTGCCTAACGACCAACCACACCACTCGCACTCGCGCACACCACTGCTTAACGACCAACCACACCACTCGCACTCGCGCACACCCTCGCACTCGCGCACACCACTCGCACTCGCGCACACCACTGCCTAACGACCAACCACACCACTCGCACTCGCGCACACCACTGCCTAACGACCAACCACACCACTCGCACTCGCGCACACCACTGCCTAACGACCAACCACACCACTCGCACTCGCGCACACCACTGCCTAACGACCAACCACACCACTCGCACTCGCGCACACCACTGCCTAACGACCAACCACACCACTCGCACTCGCGCACACCACTGCCTAACGACCAACCACACCACTCGCACTCGCGCACACCACTGCCTAACGACCAACCACACCACTCGCACTCGTGCACACCACTGCCTAACGACCAACCACACCACTCGCACTCGCGCACACCACTGCTTAACGACCAACCACAGTTATATGAAAATATTACCTGTTCCTAATTACATTGTTTATTAACAAATACAAACGTACCCACTTGCGTCCTATTTCTAAAACCCCCTCAGGAACCACCAAACCCCCTTGTTCCTTGCCTGGCTGTCTGGTTAGGAATATAGTCGTAAAAATCTCGAAAAATAATTATTATTTTATACTCCTACTCGTAGATTAAATAGGGACCACAATCGTTCATTGAAGTAAATTGATTGGTGTTTCTCTCACTTTCATTGAGTAAAATATTTTTCCATTTTTATCTTGATCTATTTATCTATTCCTTTAAAATTTTACATATATTTTGTAAACACTTGTTTATAGTAGCATTTACTTTTCATTCTAATAAGGGCAACTTATTTTTTAAAATGTAAAGCCATAGTTTTTCTTTCCTGGCCTTTCATTCAATTAAATGATATTGTATTTATTTTCCCCAAATTACTATTCATGATACAGAGTTTTTAAAGCAAAATATGAAGGGATGGAAAATTTATGAAAGCAGCGAATTAGAAGCAGGTGTTTTCAGTGTTTTTAATTCTGTCAGTGAGCTGATGTCAGTTGTGAATGAATTATAACACTTAAGGGAGAGCGGAGTTTTAAGCGCTGCCTACTTGACAGGCTTTTGGTTCGGGAAGAGTTAAATCAAATTCAGCAAAGTTTTATATTACCTCCTGTTTAGGGCTTTACCTCCCAAAATATTGTTTAATTAAAAATGTGTTGCTGGAAATTGGAATATATTTTTATACTTGTCTGCTGCAGTCTAAATCCAAAGTGTTCCTCTCTCTCTTTCTCAGAAACACAAACGCCGCTTATATAGCGACTTAATGTAATTATATCGTGCCAAAGCAAGCAACGAATTCCACCTATAACACATCTAATACTTAATGCGATTAACAATACACCCAATACAATATATTATTCTAGATTGCTCATTAGCAAAACTATCTGATTGAAAGTTTGTACGTTTCGATGGCATAGTGAGTGTTGCTACTACAAACTCAACTCACGCCTAAGGCGATCGTAAGTTTATAACTTTTTATTTATACTGTGGGCCTTGCCACGCCCACCTGTCAAACAACAATTATTAACATCACTTTAAACATGATACGTCAAATAGAAATTTTATACCTAACTTATTAATTACAATAAAATTCTTATCCATACATAATTACATATAAACAAAATATATAGTTAATCTATTAATTATTCTCACGCGGATAAGTCAATAAATGATTAATTTGTGAGTCTTGTGTATGGCTTTTATTTGTTTTAACATAACCCCACAAGCTAAGCTCAAAGAATAGTTGTATAGGTTAGGCTAGTTTAGGATGAGTTAGTATACGTTGTCTTAGGATGAGTTCGTTTAGCTTACTATAGGACAGGTTACATTAGGTTAGGCTATGCTAGGTTAGCTTAAGACAGGTTACATTAGGTTAGGTTATCATAGCTTATCTTAAGTTAGGTTAGCTATGCATAGCTTAGGATAGGTTACGTTAGGTTACTTTAGGATAGGTTACCTTACATTAGTTTACCTAAGCTTACCTTAGCCTAGGATAGGCTACATTAGGTTACGTTAGGCAGGGTGACCTTAGGATATGTTACATTAGGTTAGTTTAGGTTAGGCTACCTTAGGTAAGGATACATTAGGTTAGGTTATCTTAGCTTAGCTTAGAAAAAGGTACCATTAGGTTAACTTAGGATAGGTTACATTAGGTTACGTTAGGCTAGGTTAAGTTAAGCAAGGTTACATTAAGTTAGGTTAGGCTAGGTTACATTAGGATAGGTTACATTAGGTTAGGGTAGGTGAGGTTACTTCAGGCAAGGTTAGATTAGGTTAGGTTAGGTGAGATTACCTTAGACAAAGTTAGGATAGGTTACATTAGGTTAGGTGAGGTTACCTTAGACAAGGTTACATTAGATTAGGCTAGGTTACCTTAGGATAGGTTACATTAGGTTAGGTTAGGTGAAGTTACCTTAGTCAAGGTAACATTAGATTAGGCTAGGTTACATTAGATTAGGGTAGGTTACCTTAGGATAGGTTACATTAGATTAGGCTAGGTTACCTTAGGATAGGTTACATTAAGCTAGGTTAGGCCTCTCGTGAACCACCCCCATCCCACAAAACGTACTCAACCCCAATGTTATTAACTAACATCTGTGATTGGATTATTCTTTGTGTTCTGGTATTATTGCCACTGGGATCAAGCGTCTTTAGTTCCGAACATATAATACATTACCACAAAGTAAAAATATAATTGGGCATAAATGTAATGTAAATATGATTTTAAATCCTCTTACGTAATCCATTCAGTTACATTCATTACAGTTAAATATCGTACCTTTTTAACGGTTTAATCCTTTAATTGGTATCAGTAAAGGCACATTTAATTGGCATTTATTACCAAACACCAATCGCGCTTGTCTGACATCTCAGAATCGATTGGATGCCAAATTAAACACGGTAATCCAACTAAATCCTTGAGTTTAAAGATAAAAGTAGATATTGCTATATTTAAATCATTTAATAACGTTTTATTTTTGTAAATTGTATATTTATATAAATACACTACATATAAATTCAAATAGCTTCACATTTCATTCGTCAAAGACGAAATTTCTCTATTACTTTTTTACTATCCAAATAATTTTACAAAATGAATAAAAAATAAAAATTAACACATATGAAGGGTTATAAATTTATAAACCTAATAATATTAAATGAATTTGTTTTAAAAAATTAGTTGTAAGTAAATAATGAATGTGATAAAATACATAAGTTATTGGCAGTCTGGCAACGCTGTACGTATATTGTAAATATGGCAACGCTGGAACCTAGTTAACTAGTTTAGTTTTGTAATAATTTATAGTGTTTCGATAGTGCTGTTAACTACCCAAACGTTCAATTGTAACACTTGACGTATCATACAATGTACTTTGATTAATGCATATGCAGCTGTAATGCTTTAGTGTTCGACCAATGCTTGAAAATGAGAGCACTGTAACATAGCTCTCGAAAGTTAACTCGTAAATCTACCAAATTATATGAGTATTAAAGTAAATTAAGTGATTCAATAAATTTTGGAAGATAGTGCGTATTTTACAATTATAGAAAGCAATGCTGCTTATATTTTGACTTTTGCTGCAAATGACAGGAGACAACAAAGTCGCACTATACTCAGCTTTACTATTGTTAGTGGCAATAGTGTTATCGTGTTATGTACACTACGGGTCCGGAAATAAAGGGTACGTTCACAACACATAGAAGAAGTAAAGTGGGTCAGTATACAACGGAAACGCGACACACGGGTGGGTGTAAAGGGGTAAACACGTGACGGAGTTGTGCAAGCCCCAACATTGGAACAATATACAATGCATTGTAACCTAAATGTTCTTTACTGTTTTATATAATTTTTCAAATTTAAAACGATTTTAAGCTAACAGCCCATTAGTCCTATTGGTGGAACTTTGAAATGAAAAAGCTCTGAATGGGAAAGTTTGGAGTCACGATAGTAAAACAGGTTTTCATGGTGGAACTATAGGAGTTTTCAAGATATATATATATATTTTATTGTTACGCCACACTGTATTATTAAAATAATTTATGGTGTTTTCATAAATAAAATTATAAATACGTCTTGTCTAGAGCTTTATTGCAAGAACTAGAAATGTATTTAAATTGCAAGTACTAAAGAAACATTTGAATTTCAAGAACCTAAAGCGTATTTAAATTGCAAGTACTAAAGAAACATTTGAATTTCAAGAACCTAAAGTGTATTTAAATTGCAAGTACTAAAGAAACGTTTGAATTTCAAGAACCTAAAGTGTATTTAAATTGCAAGTACTAAAGAAACATTTGAATTTCAAGAACTAAAGTGTATTTAAATTGCAAGTACTAAAGAAACATTTGAATTTCAAGAACCTAAAGTGTATTTAAATTGCAAGTACTAAAGAAACATTTGAATTTCAAGAACCTAAAGTGTATTTAAATTGCAAGTACTAAAGAAACGTTTGAATTTCAAGAACCTAAAGCGTATTTAAATTGCAAGTACTAAAGAAACATTTGAATTTCAAGAACCTAAAGTGTATTTAAATTGCAAGTACTAAAGAAACGTTTGAATTTCAAGAACCTAAAGTGTATTTAAATTGCAAGTACTAAAGAAACGTTTGAATTTCAAGAACCTAAAGTGTATTTAAATTGCAAGTACTAAAGAAACATTTGAATTTCAAGAACCTAAAGTGTATTTAAATTTCAAGAACATAAATGTATTCAAAATTGCCATAAGTTAAAATGTATTAAAATTGCAAAAACTAGAATAGTGTTTAAATTGCAAAAACATAAAATATGTTTAAATAGCAGATACTCAAGGGTCATTTAAATTGCAAGAGCATAAAATGTGTTTATATTTCAAGAACATAAATGTACTCGAAATTTCAGAAAGGTAAAATATATTTAAATTGCGAGTCCTTAAGCCGCACCTAAATTTCAAGTGCTTACGTTGTATTTATTTGAAGAATGTTAATTTTGCAATCCATTTTGTTGAGTGAAATATAGGTGATTAATTCAAGAATTAATTAATTCAAATCTCTATGATTATATTGCAAGAACATAGAATACAATCATAATTGCAATAAGGTAGAATTTATTTAAATGGCAAGAACTTGAACTGTATATAAATTTAAAAACATAAGGTTAAAATATAAATAGGTAAGTTACAAAATCAAGTGGGATATCAGAAACATTGAGTAACTACAAAATCAAGCGAAATAACATAAATTGATCAAATATATTTATATGTAAATGGTCATAAGTAAAGTGTTTATGTCCTATATTTTATTCCGACAGAGGTCTAAAGAAATAAAAAAATAATTCTTATATAGTGAAACCTTTTAAACAACTTACTTTAAAATAAGGCCATCAGAGGCTTTTCTAACAGTAACAATAGTTACGCCTGCACTCTTGTATACGCTCAAGTCGCTAGGCGATGTACCTTTACAGTCATTGTTACTGTAAAGTATGTGTTTGTTATTTGATGTGGTTGGACATCATGACCAGGCAATTACACAATGCGTACGTAAATATTATTATAAACATTCGGAGATATTAGCATTACCACTTGTTAGTGGATGATGTGCATAGTGACGAACATTATTAGCAAAGCATGAGAAGAGGCGGTACTAATGGCATATTTACAGCCTTCCGAGGCGATATTTGGAAAACATAGACGAGGCCAAACAAACGTTTGCTTTTATTTTGTTGCGTCTGGCTGCCCGGAACCAAGTTAGAGCGCGATGTAGGCTCCATTCTCCCTTTGAGTGCTTTGTGTCATTCACAGCTGACGGGAGGCGACACTTGATTGAGAGAAACATGCTTTTGATTTCACGATTGAGTCAAATATTATTCAACTTTCCAAATGTATAAGGATTACTCTATGAATTTTATCATATGCGTGTTAAATAAATATAGGCCCTATACTGTATTTGTTTGTAGCATTATATAAATATGTTACACACACACACAGTGTTTTCTTGTTTTCACTTATCGCTTACACTTGAACCCATTTAAGCAAGAATATTCCTGGAAGTCCTAATAAGTGGATTTCCACGAGATGAAGTGCTCATTAGGCTAGAATATGAGAGGCACTCATCTTGCAAATAAGTAGCTTAAATAAGATTCTTGTACAAGGAAATAGAAGTGTAAGTGCATATATTGTAATAATTTCTTTTAATATATTTATTATGAATGAATTCTTTAAAATGCTTTCCCCAACAATAACTTCAATCAAGGCAGGTTAGCAACTTTTCCAATTTATTCTAAGATAAACAAATTTTCCAGAACTTTTTTTTATAACAAGTCCAATGTATCATTTAAAACATTTTCCCAACAATTGCAAGTTCTATTAATAAAGCACAAATCTCTTCCTTTCCAAAGCTCTACAAATTTACTATAAGTCTCCTCTTCTATTACAAGTCTTATTATTCCAAATTGTATTTCTCTTTTGGGCAGCAACAGCTCCTATCCAATTCAACCCAAATTGATTCCAATCCTGGTTCAGCACAAGCTCTCTTAATCTCGGGTTATTTGGTGGGTCCCAAACCTTAAACACTGAAATCCTATTTGGCACTCTAAAGTACAAGAACAAAAAAAATCCAATCTATAAATGTTATAAACTATGTTACAAATTAATTCACTTCCAAGTAAAATTGTTCCTTTATATTCTCTCCAAATGTCCTCCTTTATAGCTCAATCTCTATAATAAACTCACTGGTTTCCTTTCCTTTATAATTGTCCGATTGCAAAATTTCAAAATGCAGTAATGGATCCAGCCCAGACATCTAAGTGTTTCAGATTGCAGATTCCAACCTTCAGCCTTTATCAAAATATTTAATAAGATCTTTTTTAAACAATCTAAAATGGTTTCACTCTCTTAACACTTAAAGGCTTTTACTATTATTTACATTGTTTTAGTGTTCTTTTTTTATATTGTTACACATTAAATTGTTTCTATTATATTGTTTGTTTTACAGTGGTTATTGTTCTAAACTTGTGATCAAATATTACGATTTTGCCAATTTAGGTTATGTTTATACTTGCTATTCCAAAATGTTACAATATATATATATATATATATATATATATATATATATATATATATATATATATATATATATAAATATATATATTTATTTATTTATAAAATATATATTTAAAATATATATATATATATATATATATATATATATATATATATACTGCGTAAATGTATTTGATAATGTGTTTACATTATCTAATGTTTTTTTATTCTGGTATCAATCGGAAAATGTATTTGGAAAACTTTTAGAAAACTATTTCTTTCTTGATTTTATTAAATAATAGAATATTTTAAGTTTATTTTAATACGTTTTAAATGTAATTAAATGTAAAAATTAACAAATATATTTTTTTATAATATATATTTGTAAACTTTTAATAAAATTTAACCACGGTCATATAGTATATTAATATCTAACGAAACGCTTGTAAAAATAAAATCTTAAAAATGTAAAAACTACTATTATATTTTGTATAAAAGAACTATTGTAAATTTATGAAAAGTATTACACTTTAAATTTTTACTTATTATGACAAAACCCTAAGACTAAAAATATATCTATTACATATACACTTATATCTGGGTATCACTATATCATACAAAAAAAATCCTCCTGAAAAGTAAAAAATCTAATGAAATTCTTTTAAAATTTTAAACTAAAATCAAATCCTATACAGGTTTTGATACTAACTCTCCAAAATTCGCCAAATCCTATACAGTTTTTGATACTAACTCTTTAAAACTCGCCAAATCCTGTACAGGTTTTGATACTAACTCTCTAAAACTCACCAAACCCTATACAGGTTTTGATACTAACTCTCTAAAACTCACCACATCCTATAAAGGTTTTGATACTAACTCTCTAAAACTCGCCAAATCCTATAAAGGTTTTGATACTAACTCTCTAAAACTCACCAAATCCTATACAGGTTTGATACTAACGGAGCCTGCAACAAGTCTTCCTACAATCAGCAACACTTCATTTCAAGCAAACTACAATCAAATTCAATATCAATATCAAAGAGAACAATATATTACAATAAAAATATGCCAAAACTCAATAACATTAAAAAATTTCTAATAATACATGTTATTTAAGATGAAACCCTTGTGTGCTTTTCGATGGTCAAACCATCATCACCCGATGATCCTATTACAAAATTACAACCTACAATACAATTATTTCCAAACTAGACAGACCTACTTTACAATAATTGTAAATAATTGTATTCTAGATTGTAATTTTCTGATATTACACTCTGATGATGATGACATGATCATCGAAATGGACGTAAGGGTATAATCTTAGGTAAACTGTAATATTAGTTATTTTTAATTATTTTTGTTGTATTAAAGGTTTTGCCAATGTATTTGTTGTGACAAAAAGGTGATTTGATTGAAATAATTGATAATTCGCTCATCTAACAACCGTATTTCTCTTGTCATATTACAACCTGTATGTGTAAGCACAAACTAAATAACCCTATTGTTCAAAGAGTTCCCCTCTCAGCCCTTTAGATCTGCAATACATGGTTCTATTTTAGTTGAACAACAATTAAACCTTCTTATGATTCTGAAAGTAGTGCTAATTGTACGTTGCCTAGACATTGTTGAAATAAAGAGATTACAACAATGAACGGAATGTGACGTCACGGGATTGCCTTTCCGCCTCGGAGCTATAACAGTTACTCTGGAGACACATCTACACTTTGCGCTACCCTTATTGCCCACACGCTAATACTGCTGAAGCATCAGCATTTACCTTAGGTATTTAGGTTAACTTTATCACGCTGCACAATCATACTATGGCAGGAGTATCCCCCTTCTACTCTGGCTATATAGTATACAACGTGTAAGATAAAACTACCCCCTCAACTAACCCCCTTAAGTAGTTTTGTGTGTTTTCATACATACTCAAAAGTATTGATAATAATAAAAGACGGTTGATATATGAGTCAGTGATGTTTATTTTCAAAATAACAGTGATGTTTCGACAGCTAATTTGCCCTCTTCATCAGGCCTAAATTACATATATAATATACAAACTACATACTTTGTATAAGTGTATTTCTGTGATAATTTCAAAAAACTGCTAGGTCGCAATTTATTCAAGGTAATATTTTTATAATTGTTTTTGTATTAATTCGCCAATTTTAATATATTACTTTGATTTATGTACTTTAGGGCTGTTGAAGACGGCAAAAAAGCTGTCAAAACGTCGCTCTTACTTTGTAAATTAAATTCCTGACTCCATCTTTTTTTTAATAAAAAACATTTTTGCTAATCAATAATAACTTCCTAAGGGGAGAGTTAAAGACAATGTTTCAACATGCATGCTATAGTGATTGGAGACAGTTGTAAATTGCTACGCTTGCTATAGGATACAATTTTACAAAAGTTTATCATTTTTTATATGTTGTATATTATATAATCATAAAAAACCTCTAACAAAAAAATATTTTAATTTTACCTGATTTACAATTCTGTTACCAAGTGACCGTATTTAGTGGCATAACAACCTCTGAAGGTGGTTACTTGAAAACCGAAATGTACAAAAGTTTAGAATAAAAATATTTGTGGTTGGAGATTTTTGTATATAGGCTAAGTTTAATATTACTCAACCATGGTAAATTATTCCAAATAATTAGCAATAATTTTTATTCGACTCATCTATGTATATAAAATGAATGTTTGTATCCATATATGTATGTATGTATGTATGTATGTATGACCCTTATGCGTTACTAAACCACTGATCCAATCGCCATGAAACTTTGGGATATTCTTGAGTATATACCTGGGAAGGTTTCTGCCATAATAAGTCTTAAGGGCGGACAGGTGGCACGTAACCCAAAAGTAAATAATTTTAGCAGAAAAATATTAACATATGAAACTGCAATAGGATTTTAGCAAAACAGCTTCCCGGCGACATAACAAATTTTTTCAACATGTCTTTTTAAGTACCAAAAAAAAGTATAGTAAATAGTACAAAATATTATTTTCTATCTTATCTTAACTAATACATTTCATTGAATTCATTCCAAATTTTGGTTGCCAAGCAACACTCAACAAATTTAAAATAATTGAAGTTAATTTTTACAATCCATGCTTTCATGCTTTCAACATTAACAGCTGTATGTAGCTTGTTCACACGTCGGAAAACCTTTCAATTTATTTGTGTAGCGCACTTCAATAAATAACATTCAATCAAAAACTTTTATTGTCACACTTTTCTTGATTGACTACTATAAGTTCAGCTATTATTGTATCATTATAATACAAAATTTAGTTCAGCTAATGTTAACTCGTCATTCATTTACTATTAGGCGGTACCAAGCTCGACAGGTCGGCTAGTATACAATAAAATTACTTCGCAATATTTAAAAAATGAATTGTTCAAATAATTCTGAAATTTAGTTTTTAAAAATTAAGAAACAATTGTATCTTTATATACACACATTTCTGTAAAGCCCTAAGCAATACACTTTATATGGGAGCTATATTATTCAGCTTTGCTAAACTAAAAAATGTTCAAGTTACTAGGGTAACTCATAAAATAAGTTTCCCTATGCTGTAAAAAAGAATGCGACGAGCTAGGAGAAATGTGGTAACAATGTCTTACTTATTAACTCCCCCTCTCTCTATCCCCACCCCTCCCCCTGGCTACATTGCTTGTGCCGGACTAGCAGCCTTCGAAGTGGGAGCTCCTCATTGCTGTTACCGCCAGATGCGAAATTCGTGCTGTGATACGTTTTTTTTAATGCAAAACGGATTCCACTAATCGACATTTATCGTCAGTTATTCGAAGGTTATGGGGAAAAGTGTATATCTCTTCAGCATGTTCGCAAATGGTGTAGAGAATCCAGTGGAGGCCGCACGAAAATTCACGATGAAGACCGGAGCGGAAGGCTTCAGTTTCAGACGGAATTATTGATCAATTTTAAAGAATATTGCTTGAAGATCAAAGGATTGATACTAAGGTACTTGCTTTGCGTATTCCTGAGACTTCCAACAATACAATTCATAACATTTTAACCAAAATGTCTTATCACAAAGTCACATTTTAAATTAGTCTATCACAAAGTGTGTGCGAGGAGGGTACCACGATCGTTTAGAGAAAACCACAAACAGCAATGTGTCGAGTGTGCCCAGCAGTTTTTGCAACAACGTGAAGGCAACAAAGAAGAATTCTTGGATTTCATTGTTACAGGCGATAAAACATGGGCGTTTCACTTTACCCCCAATCCCAAGCAGCAATCACGTGAATGGCGTCACTCAACTTCGCCGAGCCGAAGACGTTTAAACAAACACAGTCTGCTGAGAAAGTCATGGCTAATGTATTTAGGGACAGGAAGGACCTGCTTTTAATCGACTTTCTGCCTCATGGAACAACAGTTAACTCCGACAAATATTGCGACACCTTAAGAATACTGAGCATCCAGAACAGCCGGAGATGAAGATTGTCCAGTGGTGTGAGGCTTAACCATGACAACGCTCGACCTCATGTCTCACACCAAACTCAAGAACTGCTGATAGACTATGGCTGGACTGTTATGTCCAACCAACACTACAATCGGAGCCAGCCCCAAGTGATTATCATTTATTCCCAAAATTAGAGGAACACTTGGGTGTCTTATGTTACAGTACCAATGATGAAGTCAAGGAAGAGGTCTCTCGATTCCTCAAAGGTTTAGCAGTAGAATTCTATAACATGGGGATAGAAAAGTTGGAGCAACGTTTCCAAAAGTGTTTGGACAGAAACGGTGATTATGTGGCAAAATACATAAGTCTAAAGCTTTAAAATGATGTATTAGATTAAGCTTACATTAGGAACAAAAATAAAGGTGGTCATGGGAACCTTATTTTACGAATAACCCTCGCATATTTCTTTTTCTTTACCTCATGAAGGAAATTGGCACAGACTTAAAACTTTATCTTTTAGTCTGAAGTCTGGCTACTAAATATTTCTAGCATTATCAATTTTACGTTATAATAGCCGCAGCAAATGTATTAACTGATTTTATTCATAGAAAATAAAAATAATATATATATATATATATATATATATATATATATAATTAATAAATTAAAAATATTTCAAAAACAAAAATACTTTTAATGAATATATTTATTCAAAGCTTTTTGCCGATAAAATAGTACCAGCATCTTCAGGAAAATAATTATCTAATAAAATATTTTTACAAAATTAAATCATATGTGCTACAAACGACCATATGATTATAAGTATTGTACTTTATGTAACTTTTTTCTATAACATCAAAACAAATTTTCTATAAATTGTTATAACAATTTAATAAACAATAACAAAAATCAAAATAATACGCACGAAAGAAATGAAGTATATAATATAAAATGTCAAACTTGTAATAAATTATATGTAGGACAAACAAAAAAGATATTAAAAGAAAGATACAAAGAACATTTAAACGCTTATATCAAACCAAACATATACAAATCAAATTTAGCTACGCATTGTATTAATAATGTACAGGAGTTTCCGGAAATAGAAAATATGAAATTAATAAAAGAATTAAATAAAGGATTAAAAATGAATATATTTGAAACATTGGAAATTTATAAGCATAAAGTTAAAGACAAATTAATTGATGAACAAATTCAAGTGAGATCAAGGCACCAAACTATTAATAAGGTCATTGATGTTATAGAAAAAAATTACATAAAGTAGCATACATAAAATTAATTAAAAAGTAGTTACATAAAATTACATGGTCGTTTGTAGCACATATGATTTAATTTTGTAAAAATATTTTATTAGATAATTATTTTCCTGAAGATGCTGGTACTATTTTATCGGCGAAAAGCTTTGAATAAATATATTCATTAAAAGTATTCATGTTTTAGAAATATTTTTAATTTATTAACTATATTACAAGAAAACATATCACCATATTTAATATATATATATATATATATATATATATATATATATATATATATATATATATATATATATATATATATATATATATTTCTTTTTTTTTTGTAAAAGTATTTTATTAGATAATTATTTTCCTGAAGATGCTGATACTATTTTATCGGCGAAAAGCTTTGAATAAATATATTCATTAAAAGTATTCTTGTTTATGAAATATTTTTAATTTATTATTATATATATATTTCTAAATATACAACACTGTTTTCTTGTATTTGTCTTAAATGAAATCAATAACTTACACCCTAACATACAATTCACCATGGAGGAAGAAATAAACAACAAAATAAACTATCTAGACCTTACAATAACCAGAAATACAAATAACATTGAATACACTATTTATAGGAAAATATACTAACCCGAAAAAATATGTCTCACACTTAACAACGGAATATACAAAATCGAATGCCCAGACTGTAATAAAATATACCTGAAATTTATAACTCAAACTTAGCCACACACGCCATCAAAAACAAACCATTAAAAAACGTACACCTAATAAAAAAAAGTACAAAAAGGCCTCAAAATGACAATCTGAGAACAACTAGAAATTTATAAAAATAATAAAACGAACAAATACAAATAAAATCAAAAAACGATAAATTATTCAACCTAATAAACAATATTAACTCTAAAACAAACTTTAAAAACTCGCAGAGTGCAGTGAATCTAAAAATAGAACATAACTGTACACTAAGGTCAACGGAAATTCCACACAGCTTGCAGCCTACTACAACTTTGTTCAGTATTCCCGATGATAATGACAAAGCCAGTCGTTGAAAGTTAACTCACATAAATACCAAGTAAGATTCTTGTTTAAGTACATAAGTGAAAGTGATATATATATATATATATATATATATATATATATATATATATATTAAATATATTAAATATGGTGATATGTTTTCTTGTAATATAGTTCATAAATTAAAAATATTTCAAAAACAAGAATACTTTTAATGAATATATTTATTCAAAGCTTTTCGCCGATAAAATAGTACCAGCATCTTCAGGAAAATAATTATCTAATCATTAGATAATTATTTTCCTGAAGATGCTAGTACTATTTTATCGGCGAAAATATTTGAATAAATATATTCCTTAAAAGTATTTTTAATTTATTATATATATATATATATATATATATACTATATATATTATATATAGTATATAATAATAGTATATATATATATATATATATATATATATATATATATATATATATATATATATATAGTATATATATATATATATATATATATATATATATATATATATATATATATATATATAGAATTGTAAATTCAATTATAATTCTTGTATTTGTATTTTGACTTAGTTCTTTATTAATACACAAGAATACATATTGAGATATTTATATATATATTGCTCTACATTGTTATATTGTTATACATTGTTCTGCCTTTGCTAACATTACAATATTTTCCTTTGTTGACATGTTTCAAAATGACTCCATTTTTAAAACTCAAATCGTACTGTTCGCTCAAACTTTGAGTTCATCTTTATCATTGTTTTTAAATCATTTCCTTCAATATGAAACTAATACATTTTTGAATCGTTTGTTTCTTTTTTCGACTTCCATAGATTTTTCAGTTTTATTTCCATTGAAGCCACTTTATGAGGGCATAACTTACTTCCATTAAACCGGACAACCCTAAGCCCCATTAAACCGGACAACCCTAAGCCCCATTAAACCGGACAACCCTAAGCCCCATTAAACCGGACAACCCTAAGCCCCATTAAACCGGAAAACCCTAAGCCCCATTAAACCGGACAACCCTAAGCCCCATTAAACCGGACAACCCTAAGCCCCATTAAACCGGACAACCCTAAGCCCCATTAAACCGGACAACCCTAAGCCCCATTAAACCGGACAACCTAAGCCCCATTAAACCGGACAACCCTAAGCCCCATTAAACCGGACAACCCTAAGCCCCATTAAACCGGACAACCCTAAGCCCCATTAAACCGGATAACCCTAAGCCCCATTAAACCGGACAACCCTAAGCCCCATTAAACCGGACAACCCTAAGCCCCAATTAACCCGTTATAACGAGGTTCTATTATATCTCAATGATGGCTTTAAAGTGATTAAAACGGGTTAGCTTTAGATCAATAAAACACAAACCCTAATTTCCTGCACCTACCTAAGGGATTATTTAGTCCCTTCATTACACCTACTTTCTATACGAGGGAAAAGGGTCGACACTTTAGATCTCATTGAGTGTAAATCCACTTTGCATATACAACCCTCTCAATAATTCCCCCGTATCTCGAAGACCGCAAGGATTTTATGATCTACCCTGATGTTACCTATTCTTAGAAATTATTTTATACCTTTCATAGAGCGTGGTAATCAAAAATACTATATCGCCTAAAATTAAACACATCAGCTGCTTCTAACAAAGGACAATTAATTATGAGATCTATTTTTGTTTTTCGCGAATATATAGCAAAATTAATGTTTCATTCTTTTCAAACTAATTTCTTTAAGAACAATTGTGGTGTATTGTTTTATTATTAATAAATAAAATCTCTTAAAAACAGAAACCCTTTTATTTACATCTAATGTACATTTCGATTTCACATTTGTCATCTTCAGATGTTATTATTACAAGAATAACTCAAGTGATTCTTGTTATTGAAATGAACATAAGTTTTTTTTAAATAAAACGTGTCGTGGTTAGGAGTAATTATTTATTTAGAATGAAACTTACATGAAAAATGTGGTTAATAGAAAACAATTATATAGACAATAGCTTGGAGCGACCGTGGTGTAATGTTTTATTATAAATAAATAATTACTACCCATAGTAGTCAATCTTGTAATAACTTCTTCTGAAGATGATTGCCTTACATTGGAAATATACAGTATTTTATAAATTAAAGCTTTTGTATACATATGAGTACAGTTTTCGACCATCCCTAACGTTACAATATTCTCCTCCGTTGACGCATTTCAAAGTGACTCCAATTTCAAAACTTAAACCTTTAAGTTTTGAAAATGGAGTCATTCCGAAACGAGTTAACAGAGGAGAGTATTGTAACTTTAGGGAAGAAAACTGTACTCAAATATATAGAAACATTTTTAACAGAAATGAAGATAAGTATTTAATTAATTTAAAGGTTTTGTTTTTAAGAGGTTTTATTTATTTAGAATAATTAATTCTTTTACTCTTAACAAAAATGTCAATGTTTTATATCCCCTATCAGAGAGAGTCGTTTCCCATTATGAATGACGCTGTGACGTAACAGTAAACAAGTAGATCTGTACTTACAGCAAGTAGTTGGTGTTAGAGGTGTTATTGTTGCCCATTCTCTAAGTAGTCTTTCATACATCTGGACATTACCCTCAGCTTAACAATTACTTGAAAAATCACTTCGGCCCTCTAAAATAGCCTCTATATATCACTCAATGATTATGTCAGTCGGGGGTGATCAAGGAAAATATTTTGGGGGTAGCTGGTGGATGAGAGAAGAAAGTGTCCCCTCTCCAGGACAATATTTAGGACATATGTGGTAGCTATAGTGTAAATTCTAGGGGTTTTCTATCTGAGAACAATAGTTATAGGCCTACTCTGTGACGTCACACAATCATTATTTATCCTCATTTACCATATATTTACAATACAAAGCACTTATAACATTGTGTGTGGGCGTATTTATTAATGATTATAGTATGGTAATACAGTGGATTAATATGGGTTTCTAAACATATTCTAATAACTAACCTAATTTTACACTACTTAACTAAGTGAATACGTAATTGCTTACTTGCTGACGCGTTTCAAAACGATCGTACCTTTTTCGAAGCTAACCTTCTACTAGCGGCTTTTGGCTCTTTACAAACGGTATGACAGGGTTGGATTAGTTTAATCAGTGGATCGTTTTGAAACGCGTCAGCAAATAAGCAATTACGTATTCACTTAGTTAAGTAGTTTAAATTTAGTTTAATCAGTGAATTCAAGATGATTACATCAAGAAACTTCAATATTCTAATAAGCAGATTGAAATTAGGGACAAATACAAACATCGAAAACGACACATTTATAGTGTTATTTGATGGTTTGACAATTTTCTTTCTTCTATATTGTTTTGAGGAGCTTGAGCTCCAAAGCCAACCCTTTAATCCGCCACTGACGTCAGTGTATAGGAAAACCATTTTCATCAAATAAAAGTGTTATATTATGCCTCTGATATGGGTTTCTTCGTAAGCGAAAAGTGCATAAAGTTGGTAACAAAATAGTGATTTGTCTTATTTCTGTCAAATTGCCCAATGTTTGTTCGCAAGCAGTGATAAACGATTTGTTCACAGTTAAACCTCGTACAGTTATTTATTGTAAACGCTGCGTTAACAATATCGTCACCACGTTCTGTCTGGAAGAACTATGATTATGTCATTATTATTATATTTCTTAACAATATACAAATTGCAAAATTACTTTCCTTGAGAATCCATCAACCAGAACTAATACTTTATGCCGGGGTGAATAGAATGTGTCTTTCTTGAGCACAGTATGAGACAGAGTGGATTCAAATAGGTGAAGAAGGAAACTCGACTCCAGTATGCGAATCTTGTGCCTACCTTAACCCTACCAATATGCACAACCCTTTCCCATCCCTTCTAGGACTAATATTCGCTCTAGCTAAATACACTAAAGATATAAAAGCCAGTAGGGACTACTTTATTTGTACAATATATTCAGAGGTAAAAGAATGCAGCTAGTATTACATTTGCTTGCTGTAACCATCTTGAATTCACTGGTTCAGTTATAAGTAACTATTGCGTAACTAAGTGAGTACTTTTGAACTTACTGACGCGTTTCGAATCAATCGCTTCATTGTCGAAACCAACCAGTTACTGAAGCTGATGGCTTAGCGACATAAATCCAAAGTCGCCCTACGCAACACACATACTAACTTGAATGTTCTTCACCTATTAAGTCATAGTAAAAAGAAATAACCAAGACAGAAAAAATTGAAATATTCGGACATCACACAACCCTGAAACAACATATGTTAATATATATAAAACAATATATTTGAGTACAGTTTCCTAACGTTGCAATATTTTCCTATGTTGACGCGTTTCAGATTTACTCTATCTTCAGTACTTAAGAAGAGTTAGGAACGGCAGAGAATTGTACTTAAATATATAATAATAATCTTAACAGAAATCAAGATGAGTATAATAAGAATTTTATTTTAAATGACCAAACATTTCAAATCTATCATTCCATTAACATCCCGCTTGTCTAACCAGTCCCTCCTCACCCATAAATCATACGCCTGCAGCCTTGATCGATCGCCGGCATTAGCGGGTTGGCTCCGTCAATGAAACAATTGTTTCGCAACGCGTCATCAAGATAAAAGTTTTCACTTAGTTACTCAATAATTACTTATAACTTTATTAGATGTTAATGACCATATTTAACAAAATTTTATTTATTTAATTTATTTGAAATCTGACCTTAAAAAGTGTTAGATGAGCCTCGAGGTTTCAAAAATTTTAAAAATAAGTTACTCTAAATAGTTGAACCAGAGTCAGTAGGATCGTATTGGTCTAAGTAAATGTTCGAGTCCCCCCCCCCATCCAGTGACAGTTCCTCTGAGTTACAGTGCCTTGGAAATTACAGTCCCGGATTTAATTAGCAAGATTTACAACGCCTCGTCTGACTGTCGCAAAGGTATCAACATGGATTCTAATTACCTTCATGTCACATTCACTACTTAATTAGAAGCTACCTTTGCAGTTTGGAGGAAGACAGCGTTTATAGAAACCAGAACGACTCTACAAGTGTTGCCCTTACGAACAAGACGCGCTCCACCCATATTTTGTATTGCCTATGATATTATGTGTATGAATATACCTTAAAACACAAATTACCATGTGGCATTCGCGATCAATATTTCATTCTTCGAATTTAGTTGATAGAGGTTTTAATATAATCTAGTCAATGTAGATATTATAAAATCATTGTTCGATATAAATTCTACTGAATACAAACCGGTTCAAATAGCTTTCTGAATAAGCGTCGGATACATGTAACGATTTTTTAATTTAAAAATTTAGAACAAAAATATATAACTCTATCCCTATATTAAAATACATAATTATAGTAAGATTTATTGAAATATAAATACATTTATTTATTAGGCGAGAAAAAATATTGAATAATAACATTTTTTTAATATTTTTCAATAAGTAGGGCTACATAACCTATGCGCTACATCGCTACAACAACTGTTCTGCAACATAACCTAAAACATGGAATCAGCTGTTGTACTAAATCATATGTTATCATTCAATTTAAGCCTAAATAGTTGTATACTGCGCATATACACAGCTATTTAGATGTATTAGAGCGTGACCAACGCTAACATGAAAATTATTTAACGTAAAATTTTTGTGTCGAAGGCACCGAAAGAAATATTAACTGAACAACGAAATCAAATTAACAATTGAAAAAATTTTTGAAATTTGCTTTTCATTCGATTTTTAAAATATATATTTCGTTCCTTTCTTTAAAATTTTGTGCGAGAAGGGTATTTTTGATACCTAAAATCAGTTTGTAATTAAATTTGGTTTACGTAAATAAAACTTTTATTTTCTTATAAACGAGAAGGCTATCTAAAACTATTTTGAGAGTATAGTTATAAACTAGAATTGCAATTTAATTTTGTACTTTTTAAAACTCATTATGGAACAAAGTGAAGTTACTGTACAAGCTATTAGCTATCTCCTTCAGTTTACGTAGTTTTAAATCCGCCATTACTGGCTTGCAGAGCCTAGAAGATGGAAGTTTGTTTTACCTGACTTTATCTGATTAACAAGGAAAAGTTAATTTTCTTTTTACAAAATAACATACAGCCTCTTTGCAGTAGCCTGTCCCTTTGAAGGACGCAAAGATAAACTAAAAGTTTAACTGTATTAGCTTTTACAAGGGCCTCGCCCATAGAATAAAGAGAAGCACTTCCCTGTTTAATTTAAACACCACTCTAACTTCATTGCGTCACAATAATACGACTAAGCCGGACAACGCACAGGTTTTACTTTGCAGTTAATCAAATATTTGTGTGTTTTGCGTGAAAAATTGTCACAGATCGTTATTCTTGTTTTAGTCTAAAATAAATTATAAAATAAAAATAGCATGTATATAAAACGGACTATAAAATCATTTTTCCTTCGTGTAGGCTATACAGATACTTAAGCTCCTACAAATACATTAGCCCATACAGATTTGTCTGTACACACAATACATAATTGTATGAACACATAATACAAAAGCCTAGACAGTTTTTTTTTGCCCATACACATTCATACACCCACACAGTTTCATATGCCTATACAGATTCACATTTATGCCTATATAGATGCATAAGCTCAAACAGTTCCAAATGCCCATAAAGAGTGCAAAATCCAATACAGATTCGCATAAACATAGACTGCATATACATAACCCCCCCACATCGCCTCATACCCCCATACAGATATATATGCCCTTTCAAGTGCATATTATGATACAGATACATTGGTATAGTCAGTTTCTTAACCGTAAGAAATCTATATGTCCATAAGCATACATAATATGATTCACATGTCCATAAAAATAAATAAGCCCTTTCAAGTGCATATTATCATACAGATACATCGACTTATTCAGTTTCATATGCCCTTACAGATTAATATGACCATAGAGATTGATAAACACTGTTTCATATGACCTAACAGATATATAAGCCCAAACAGATTCATATACTATTACAGATCCATATGTTCACAGAGATTGATAAACACTGCCTCATATGCCCTTAAAGATATATAAATCCAAACAAATTCATATGCCATTACAGATTCATATGTCATAGAGATTGATAAACATTGTCGCATATGCCCTTACAGATATATAAACCCCAAACAGTTTCATATGCCATTACAGATTAATATGGCCATAGCGATTGATATACGCTTTATCATATGCCCTTAAAGATATATAAATCCAAACAAATTCATATGCCATTACAGATTCATATGTCATAGAGATTGATAAACATTGTCGCATATGCCCTTACAGATATATAAACCCAAACAGTTTCATATGCCATTACAGATTCATATGTCCATAGAGATTGATAAACACTGCCTCATATGCCCTTAAAGATATATAAATACAAACAAATTCATATGCCATTACAGATTCATATGGCATAGAGATTGATAAAAATTGTCGCATATGCCCTTACAGATATATAAACCTAAACAGTTTCATATGCCATTACAGATTCATATGTCATAGAGATTGATAAACATTGTCGCATATGCCCTTACAGATATATAAACCTAAAGAGTTTCATATGCCATTACAAATTCATATGTCCATAGAGATTGATAAACACTGCCTCATATGCCCTTAAAGATATATAAATCCAAACAAATTCATATGCCATTACAGATTCATATGTCATAGAGATTGATAAACATTGTCACATATGCCCTTACAGATATATAAACCTAAACAGTTTTATATGCCATTACAGATTCATATGTCATAGAGATTGATAAACATTGTCACATATGCCCTTACAGATATATAAACCTAAACAGTTTTATATGCCATTACAGATTCATATGTCATAGAGATTGATAAAAATTGTCGCATATGCCCTTACAGATATATAAACCCAAACAGTTTCATATGCCATTACAGATTCATATGTCCATAGAGATTGATATACGCTTTATCATATGCCCATAAAGATATATAAATCCAAACAAATGCACATGCCATTACAGATCCATATGTTCACAGAGATTGATAAACACTGCCTCATATGCCCTTACAGATTAATATGACCATAGAGATTGATAAACACTGTTTCATATGACCTAACAGATATATAAGCCCAAACAGATTCATATACTATTACAGATCCATATGTTCACAGAGATTGATAAACACTGCCTCATATGCCCTTAAAGATATATAAATCCAAACAAATTCATACGCCATTACAGATTCATATGTCATAGAGATTGATAAACATTGTCGCATATGCCCTTACAGATATATAAATCCAAACAAATTTATATGCCATTACAGATTCATATGTCATAGAGATTGATAAACATTGTCGCATATGCCCTTACAGATATATAAACCTAAACAGTTTCATATGCCATTACAGATTCATATGTCATAGAGATTGATAAACATTGTCGCATATGCCCTTACAAATATATAAACCCAAACAGTTTCATATGCCATTACAGATTCATATGTCCATAGAGATTGATATACGCTTTATCATATGCCCATAAAGATATATAAATCCAAACAAATGCAAATGCCATTACAGATCCATATGTTCACAGAGATTGATAAACACTGCCTCATATACCCTTACAGATTAATATGACCTTACAGATTTATAAACACTGTTTCATATGACCTAACAGATATATAAGCCCAAACTGATTCATATACTATTACAGATCCATATGTTCACAGAGATTGATAAACACTGCCTCATATGCCCTTAAAGATATATAAATCCAAACAAATTCATATGCCATTACAGATTCATATGTCATAGAGATTGATAAACCTTGTCTCATATGCCCTTACAGAAATATAAACCCAAACAGTTTCATATGCCATTACAGATCCATATGTTCACAGAGATTGATAAACACTGCCTCATATGCCCTTAAAGATATATAAATCCAAACAAATTTATATGCCATTACAGATTCATATGTCATAGAGATTGATAAACATTGTCGCATATGCCCTTACAGATATATAAACCCAAACAGTTTCATATGCCATTACAGATTCATATGTCGATAGAGATTGATAAACCTTGTCTCATATCCCCTTACAGAAATATAAACCCAAACAGTTTCATATGCCATTACAGATTCATATGTCCACGCAGATTAAAAACCCACAAACCGTTTCATATGCCCTTACATATACATAAACCCATGCAATTCCATATGTCTACAAACAATTTGAAAACGTATAGGAATAAAAATAATAAAATGTTCGAGATGTAGATGCAACACAAACTATATGTAACCGTTGAAAAATATATTGAAACAATTTATTATTATTAGTGTGTCAATAATACAGTAAGTAATGCAGCTACGACTTTTGCAATATAATTGAAGATTGAACTTTTAATTATGTATGTGAAATATTTTAGCGTAACCGTCTGAAGAATACATCGACGGGGAACGACATTTCAAGGCTCTTATTGAGTTTCCTTGGTAGACTCTTTGTTCTGTTACATAAATAATGCATGTGTCCCCCCTGTTCTCTTTTCCCTCAAGTATAACAAATTTCCTCTTTAGACATTTCTTTATTGGATGAATTGTGAAACATGTGATGAATAATTGATTACCTATTTTTATCATTAACCGTGCAAATGTGTGCAGAATGATAAAGTATCACAGTTTGTGTGATTATTTCCGAATGCAAACAAGCTAATACGGTTGATTGTTAATCCCTCGTCCATGTAACAAGTGCCACCTTTATCTTTATAAACAGAATATAACTGCATACATATTAGTATACTTTTAATAATCATTACTTTCAAAGCGAACACCATTATAGTGTTCGAAACTTTTTAAAAGAAAATCCTTCAGTTCACGACACTTGAGGTTTATTACAAATAACATATGGCTTCATACAACAGCTGATTTTTTTGCTATAGGTTATGTTGCAAAACATCTCTTTTACAAAGTCGGTTATGTTATTTTGTTTATTGTATGTTATCATGTTAAAATATTACCATTAGATATTTCTGTATCCGTTAAAAATCTTTCAATAGGATTTAGTCAGTAATTTTATTATAATAGTTATAGGTCATATATTTTTATTTCAATTTTTGAAATTCTCAGGCGTTTCTGACGCTGTTTAAGAACATATTTCAAATAAATTTGTCAAATAAAATTATATTCAGCAAATGTTTTAAAATGTTACAATAAAATATTGGGAAAAGCCCTAACACCACAAAAATAATGAAAACTAACTAATATTAGAAGTTATATAAGATAAAACTCTTATGTACATTTCGATGACCAACTCAACATCATCAGAGGGTTCTATTACAAACTTACTATCTAGAATACAATATTTCACAAACGTGACAGACCTCTGTTTTTGATATTGTAAACCTTTCAACCACAAATAAATAAAATCAGTTTTTGCATGCATGAAATAATATGTTTTCATTTAATTCACTTTGAAGTCACTCATAGCGTAGTCTGATTTTACGTCACAAAATTATATGTTTATGTGCATTCATTACGTTTTTGTAGGCGTCGCTGTAGAAGTTTTCGCTTCAAAAAATTTTAAATCTAAAAATATCCCAAATTTAAATAAATGCTCTTTACATAATGTAGAGTTTTAACATAGAAGATAACTGGCAGTTGTTTTTAGAGTTTGACTTTAGCCATGATGTCGATATATAATCCAATACTAAATGGAAATTGTCTGCAAACTTTGGCTGTTGGAAGTTTTAAACAGCCCCGAGCAATTTGATGCACAAATAACAGTGCCAAGTTCTAAAGAGCAGAGTAAATAGGATTTTATTGCTCCGTAAAACATTGCCTGCAGAGGCTACACTGCCTGACTCAGTTTCTATTCTGTCTGAATATATGTTACTGTAAAATTACGAATATTGCTGAATGTTAAAGTCCGAACTCTTCTGTACCACCGCTTATTTCGAACTTTCCCTATCATGGTCAGGCTTTACCTCAGACTCAAGGTAAATGTTACCTAAACCAACTCAAACCTAACGGATGTACTCGTTGCTAGCAAGAAATATTATCAAGAAATACTCATTGTTATATTACCAATCATCATTGGTAAAACCTAGCATCTATTACACTGTAATGGTAAAAGCTTGACAAAATCGCTTCTTATTTATGAAACCCTTACATTTACTAACTCATGTTGGTATATTCCACGACATGCTAACTCATGTTGGTATATTCCACGACATGCTAACTCATGTTGGTATATTCCACGACATGCTAACTCATGTTGGTATATTCCACGACATGCTAACTCATGTTGGTATATTCCACGACATGCTAACTCATGTTGGTATATTCCACGACGTGCTAACTCATGTTGGTATATTCCACGACATGCTAACTCATGTTGGTATATTCCACGACATGCTAACTCATGTTGGTATATTCCACGACATGCTAACTCATGTTGGTATATTCCACGACATGCTAACTCATGTTGGTATATTCCACGACATGCTAACTCATGTTGGTATATTCCACGACGTGCTAACTCATGTTGGTATATTCCACGACATGCTAACTCATGTTGGTATATTCCACGACATGCTAACTCATGTTGGTATATTCCACGACATGCTATTAGAATCTAAGGTTTACCACGATACGGACTTTATGCAGTAGCATATATATACAATAACATGTGAACGTGTGTTACTTACGCCTAAGTAAATACTACTCAACTTCTATCATTGCCGTGTACTTAATTTGTTACTTAATTATATATTTTAAACAAAGAACAAATTATTTTAGGCGTTCGAATCTATCTACATTATTACAGATAAATACAACACTCCGGACAATTTTGTAACAGTTGACAATGTATGAAGCTCTTGATAATATCAATATAAGGATGTATATATGTGTGTGTGTGTGTGTGTGTGTGTGTGTGTGTGTGTGTGTGTGTGTTTTCTTGTATAATTATCAAAACTCTTCAAGAATGAGTAATACAATAATGCAAGATTAAAACATATGTTAGCTTAGAAATAGCATTATTGCCAATTTTATACAAATGCCAAGTTTATCTTGTTACCGTAACATTTTAGACATTGAATATAGTATAAAATTTAGAATGTATTTGTATTTCTCCGATTATTAATTTGTGATTATTACCCTTCAATAGTAAAAACAAATTAATAAATACACAAATCCAGAAACATTCTAAATGTGATACTAAATTCAATGTCTATAATGTTACGGCAAAAAGGTAAACTTGGCAACAATGATAATTCTAACTTAACATATATTGTACATCTTGTAATATTGTATTATTCATTCCTGATGATGTTGGTACTGTGTACCAACGAAAAGCTTTGGATACAAATTAACCAATAATTTTTGTATTTGAATAGCCTCAGTTGTGTATATATATATATATATATATACATACATAAAGTGCAGGAATTGTCCTTTCAGGTTAGGCACCAATAGACCGTTGGTCTACCTCTGCACGTGACCTTGACACGTCATACCAACCAACGTCATCCCCTTTTTATAGTGCACCGAGAGACGTTTTATATATATATATATATATATATATATATATATATATATATATATATATATATATATATATATATATATATATAGAGAGAGAGAGAGAGAGAGAGAGAGAGAGAGAATAATCCCATATTCACATCACTCCTCTCCTTTGTATAGAAAGACCAGCAACCTTTTTAGTTGCAAGCCTCTTCTAAACGTTCTGCAGGATGTTCCAGCATTCCACACAAATATGTGCATGAGGTTCCTCGTGAAGGAGTTCATTAATTTCGATTTAGAATTTAATTAGGTTTATTTACAAACAATTAAGATTTATAGAAATTATTTCATATTTAATGGCAGTATTTTCATTTGACAGTAATTCGGTAAACGTTTCCTATTGGATATCCTCGAGTCATTTCCAAAAGGCGTTTCCTCATCTCGTTCCTGCTAACGTACTATGACATATACTTTCCAACACACATGTACAAAAATTTTATATTTTCCCTCACACCTTGTTCTTAATAATGTGTCCAGTAATTAAAACTCATTTCCGGAGCGAACGTCTCTTCTGCCCCGTGTTCTTACCTAGTTCAGCAGATAGTAAACTTCCCTTCATTAGCCAATAATAGTTCTTTTTGACATCCTCATCTGAAACTAGCAAAACTCCACATACATTGTCTTGTTTCCTGCAAATTGGCTTGCTACCGCTTCACACTTGAGTAATTTTGCTTACATGCCTCGCCATTGAATGGTAGTAAAACTTAATCTCTCCCCTGAGCCCAATGCTAACCCCATGGTAAAAATTAATAACATTAACTGAATCGTTTATTTTTGAAAGCCTCTTGTCCATTTTTTGAAGGTTTTCAGGAGATACAGGAAACCGATTTAAATCTTATAAATACAATTATGGAGGTTTTTAAAAATTATATTTGACAACAAAACACACATTCTACGCAAATTTCAAGCATCTACGTTTGTGCTTAGATAAAATATTTTGGTTGCTGGACAAGTGCCCTTTATAAATAGATAGGGCCAATGATAGAAAATAAATAGGCCAGGACATGAGCCCCTCTACAAATAAACGATCTATGGAAGGCCTCAGACCAGTCTATTGAGTAGAGGCAGCAATGCGACCTTTCTACATTAAATGAGTCAGGTTTCCATAGGAACCTAATACGACAACTTAATAAACGATCTATGGAAGGCCTCAGACCAGTCTATTGAGTAGAGGCAGCAATGCGACCTTTCTACATTAAATGAGTAAGGTTTCCATAGGAACCTAATACGACAACTTAATAAACGATCTATGGAAGGCCTCAGACCAGTCTATTGAGTAGAGGCAGCAATACGACCTTTCTACATTAAATGAGTCAGGTTTCCATAGGAACCTAATACGACAACTTAATAAACGATCTATGGAAGGTCTCAGACCAGTCTATTGAGTAGAGGCAGCAATGCGACCTTTCTACATTAAATGAGTCAGGTTTCCATAGGAACCTAATACGACAACTTAATAAACGATCTATGGAAGACCTCAGACCAGTCTATTGAGTAGAGGCAGCAATGCGACCTTTCTACATTAAATGAGTCAGGTTTCCATAGGAACCTAATACGACAAAATATGCCTTTAATAAACGATCCTATTTTATAACCATTAATTTCAACCATATGATCTAATTTTCAAGTGAGTAAGAAATAACTAGTGTAAGCCTATTGGCTTCCACGTTTCAATCCTTTGAGTTACCTTTTGAGCATTATCTAGAATAAAACGTTCCGCTATTACGTCATAGGTCACAGATACTTTAGCTTTTTCTATGACTTCTGTGTTAAAACAAGCAAACTTTATGGGAAATAATAGGCAATAGGTAAACTGTGAATGGCTGATACGTGGATTCAAATAAAAAGGAACTAGTTGTGAAACTGTGCAATGCCGATGAAAAAGTGGGGCATGTAATATTCGATATTAATGTTGCGAGAATCAAAGGAAATATTCTATAAAGTGTCACATCGTGGCTAAAAGTCTATGTTAGTGCTTCCTTTGTTTGCACCCAACTCATATTTTTTCCTTTCATACGAGGGTTGCTTTGTAGTGGTTTTAATTTTATTTTTAGTTCCATTATGAAGTATTAAAAGTTCTGTTAGACAGTGGTTGGAACAAGTAATAGAAACAAACATTTTTAAAGGCAAGACTCGAGTCAACAAAGTTTTTTTTACTTACTTTTTTTAAATAATTACAGGTAATATGAATAAAGTAACATAACCTATGCCTTAAAACAACTGTACTATCACATAACCTATAACATAAAATCAGCTGTTTTATGCAATCATATGAAATCACTTATTTAAACCCAAATGGGACGAAATAACTGTACTGCACACCTTGCCTCCTTTGTGAAACGTTTTTCTGCCATATAAAACTAAAACCATTTTTTGTAATTTAACAATTTAAATAATATTTGATAAAACTGTATTCACATCAAATGTCATTAATAGAAGGAATTGAAAAAATAGGAAGACAATGTGGTGCTGTGTGATAGTATACTACTGTAAAGCTTTTGTTTCGATACAACAAGGTTAGCAGCTATTTTAGGTAAAATTTGTAAAATATTGAAATGTCGTTAGCATCGAAGTTATGTGTGGGAGATTCTTATGCGTGGCTTATGTCTGGGAGATTCATATGCGTGGTTTATGTATGGGAGATTCTTATGTGTGTGAGATTCATATGCGTGGTTTATGTGTGGGAGATTCTTATGTGTGGGAGAATCTTATGTGTGGGAGATTCTTATGTGTGGGGGATTCTTATGTGTGGCTTATGTGTGGGAGATTCATATGTGTGGGAGATTCTTATGCGTGGCTTATGTCTGGGAGATTCATATGCGTGGTTTATGTATGGGAGATTCTTATGTGTGGGAGATTCTTATGTGTGGGAAAATCTTATGTGTGGGAGATTCATATGCGTGGTTTATGTATGGGAGAATCTTATGTGTGGGAGAATCTTATGTGTGGGAGATTCTTATGTGTGGGAGATTCATATGTGTGGGGGATTCTTATGTGTGGCTTATGTGTGGGAGATTCATATGTGTGGGAGAATCTTATGTGTGGGAGATTCATATGCGTGGTTTATGTGTGGGAGATTCTTATGTGTGGGAGAATCTTATGTGTGGCTTATGTGTGGGAGATTCATATGTGTGGGAGAATCTTGTGTGTGGGAGATTCATATGTGTGGGGGATTCTTATGTGTGGTTTATGTGTGGGAGATTCATATGTGTGGGAGAATCTTATGTGTGGGAGATTCATATGCGTGGTTTATGTGTGGGAGAATCTTATGTGTGGCTTATGTGTGGGAGATTCATATGTGTGGGAGAATCTTATGTGTGGGAGATTCATATGCGTGGTTTATGTGTGGGATATTCTTATGTGTGGGAGAATCTTATGTGTGGCTTATGTGTGGGAGATTCATATGTGTGGGAGAATCTTATGTGTGGGAGATTCATATGCGTGGTTTATGTGTGGGAGATTCTTATGCGTGGGAGATTCTTGTGTGGGGGATTCTTATGTGTGGGAGATTCATATGTGTGGGAGAATCTTATGTGTGGGAGATTCATATGCATGGTTTATGTGTGGGAGATTCTTATGTGTGGGAGATTCATATGCGTGGTTTATGTGTGGGAGATTCTTATGTGTGGGAGAATCTTATTTGCGGGAGATTCATATGCGTGGTTTATGTGTGGGAGATTCTTATGTGTGGGAGAATCTTATGTGTGGCTTATGTGTGGGAGATTCATATGTGTGGGAGAATCTTATGTGTGGGAGATTCATATGCGTGGTTTATGTGTGGGAGATTCTTATGTGTGGGAGAATCTTATGTGTGGGAGATTCATATGTGTGGGAGAATCTTATGTGTGGGAGATTCATATGCGTGGTTTATGTGTGGGAGATTCTTATGCGTGGGAGATTCTTGTGTGGGGGATTCTTATGTGTGGCTTATCTGTGGGAGATTCATATGTGTGGGAGAATCTTATGTGTGGGAGATTCATATGCGTGGTTTATGTGTGGGAGAATCTTATGTGTGGCTTATGTGTGGGAGATTCATATGTGTGGGAGAATCTTATGTGTGGGAGATTCATATGCGTGGTTTATGTGTGGGACATTCTTATGTGTGGGAGAATCTTATGTATGGCTTATGTGTGGGAGATTCATATGTGTGGGAGAATCTTATGTGTGGGAGATTCATATGCGTGGTTTATGTGTGGGAGATTCTTATGTGTGGGAGATTCTTATGCGTGGGAGATTCTTATGCGTGGGGGATTCTTATGCGTGGCAGATTCTTATGAGTGGGAGATTCTTGTGTGTGTGAGATTTTTATAAGTGGGAGATTAATAATACTATAATTTACTTTTCCATTAATTATCTCCAAAACATCTTAATTGTAGAATGATTAAAGTTTTATATAGAGAATAAACAATTTTGCTAATTCCTACAAAACCCTTATAGAGCACTTGAGTCAAAGATTCATTATCCCTACAACATTCAACTTGAGTGAGTTGCAATGGGCAATTAGATTTTATATTTAAACTAACTACTAGAAAACGTTACCCTATAGTCGAATACTAAATATAAAAGGGTAAAAATTGGAAGCCATTTCCAAACTGAACAAGAGATTTTAATTATGGTTTTTAAAGAGGGTTTGTTTGACAGTAATGCAGTTTGTTCCTACGGGATGCAATAGTTTTTGCTTGTTCCCATTACGAATAGATCTTTATTACTACCTAATACTATCAATTGTATTTACCCTATAAGGGGAAGTATCGGAGTAGACTCCTCTTCCAGACAGAACATGTGTTTCTCCATTAACCCTACCTATATACACAATCCTTACCTACTCTGTGTAGGGGATAATAGTCATACTGGCAGATAGCGTTAAAGAACAACAAATAATATATATATATATATATATATATATATATATATATATATATATATATACATACATTTTTAGCTAAAGATGATAACTGCGTCAAATAAATATACCTAAATATATAAAACTGTTAAGGAAAGAATATTTTATATTGTTGGTAACAGTTACCGTAGTCCATTACTTAAAAATACATTCTAAACAAATAAATATTTAAAACTTCAATAGCCATAAACAGTGATTAAAAGTTTCATTAAATAAGGAATAGTATACATAACCTCAATTCACAAACATAGGCAACTATGAATAAACTGTTGGAAAATTACCGAAATATGTTACATCACATTACTACAAATCTACTTCAAAATATAGTTACAAATTAGCTGGTTAGGATAGATTTGATTTTGTTTAAACTAACCAAATAGCTTAGGCAGCATTAGAACAAAATTTTCTGTAACTAGACTTTAACGTATTGCTCACAAAAAAATATAGACCAAGTGAATACGAAGAATATTTTCCTACAAAATAAAACACTATTTTAAACAACATAATAAAACAAAAGGCCCGATATGTAAAATGTTGTTAACCTTACTTCACAAACACAACCCTGTATGAATTTGTTGTTGAAGAAATGCTGCACAATATTATATCTCATTATTATAAATGTATGTCGATATTAAAATATAGCTACAAAGTATTTATATATGCTTTTTTTGGTAATAAAAAAGAAAAGAAACTTTAGCAACACAAGTTAACTTATTAATAAGTGGCTAAAAGTTAAATTTAATGTAAGCTACGTTTTTACATCACTGCACAGAACAAGAAGGCAGTGATTCACGCAAGCGAAATCTTCATTGGGGATTGTTGTAATAAATATTAAATATTTTTTTTGCATAATTATTATAAATGTTATTGAACAAGGAGAGACAAAGAGAGGTCGATACTAGCACCTGAGATATGCTGAAATACGTTCTTGTAAAATGGGTTACAAAACAAATTCATGAGCCTAGATAGGCTATTATCTACAACTATAAATCATAACTGAAATCGAATTTTTTTTTTTTAACTAGCGGACAATAAAGATTTGAGATGTTTTAACAAACTCATAAACTAATAAATAAAATAATGGATATACTATTTTCTATTTTTAAACATGTGTATTATTCAAATCTTTTAATGTTAACTGTGGCAATCTTAATTCTTTACCTTACTTATAATGGCGTAATGGCGTCACTTCTAGAATTCAAACGACACTTTTACACTAACAAATAGTAAATAATGTTATTATGATTGGTTCTTTAGAACACTTTTTATTACGACTAAAACACAAACCTTTCACTTACATAAATAACAATTTAGTATAATATAAAGTGAGTGAATTGTTTTAAACCCCGGACAAATGTAAATTTGCTATTACGGCTCTAGTTCTTTGGCCAACTAACTACTAATTCTAGGCTCCAGAGATAGGCGGAATGGTAACAGCTGAAGTCAAGGTCAGGTTTAGTGTAATAGTTGGTGAATTTTCCGCCAGGGGTGTCCTGAATACTAGGCAGTTATGAATGTATGTTTTGTAACTAAATCAGCCATTTTATTTCGTTAAACTTGGACTCGTCCATTTTATTTGTAGTGGCAGAGTTTTGTCGCTATTTGATGAGTTATTAATATTGTTTTATTTGTGACGTTTTAAATGTTAATGATCTGGGGTAAAGTAGACTTCGTGTGTTGTGGTAATCTCGAGATTATAAATAACACCGGCGTCTTTGCTTGGCTCTAAAATGTGTGTAATGCGAACATTAAACTCCTCCAAATACGTTAACGGTGAGAAAAGTATGCAATAATAAAATACATTTAAAGTGGTTGTTCTCTTGTAGGTTATATTACATATTTTTTTAATACAAATGTTTCAGTTAACACGGATTTAAAGTCATACCCTTGATATAGCCTACTGATCTTCATATCTGTTAGGAATATTTATGTATTTCATTACATTTTCCTAACTTTTTCCTCTGTTGACACATTCCATGCATTAAATAGCACTATTTACGATTCAAGTCTTGAAAACGCGACAACAGAGGAAAATATAGTAATGTTAGGAAAGGCAGAAAAATGTACTCAAATACATAACACTGATTTAAATTTGAAGTAATTTATTTAAAACATAAAATATTTTGTTTATAATTACATAATGACTATAGCAACTTACTGTTTCATTTAACTAATACAATACCCAAATTCAACCTTTTATTTAAAAAGCTTTTGGCAAGCCAATTTAACGTGATATAAAAAAATAGAAGAAACAGATAATAGCGCTCACAAATAAAACACCCATTCAAACCCGGTTGGTTATAAAGATATGTGGTTAGCATAAAACTTAGACATTACAAAATATTTGAAAACTGTATTGTTCAGAGGTTGAAGGGCTTTTAGGGTAAGGATGTTCAACCTTATGTTTAAAACATGTTGAATATTAAATTCTTGCCGCCTGCTTCACTCAGCCGAGAGAGAGCAAATTGAACGTACAATATGATTACAGTAAACTAAAGTTTTACGTAAAATGTAGGTCGCCAATATTTTGCTCTACTGTCACAGAATTCTTGTTTGCATAGTTTGTGAAGTTTGCATTCTAAATAATATATAAAAAAACTCTCAAATAGTAATAGAATATATATTTTGGATTTCACTAATATTAAACTTAAAGAAATTATTTGTGAAAATCTAATGCAGACGGTTTTCTTATGTGCAATATTTCTTAAGGTATTTTGGGGGGGGGGTCAATTAAAATTTCAAATGCTGTGTAGGCTGAGAATATCTGGAAACTCTTTTACTGGTAAATCCTCTCTCTCTCTCTCTCTCTCTCTCTCTCTCTCTCTCTCTCTCTCTCTCTCTCTCTCTCTCTCTCTCTCTCTCTCTCTCTCTCTCTCTCTCTCTCTCTCTCTCTCTCTCTCTCTCTCTCATTGAAACGCATATGAGCTATTGTATGTTTTTATTTGTTGTAACCTCACAAGCTAAGCTCAAAAAAAAGTTGTATATAGGCCTATATATATATATATATATATATATATATATATATAGACTATATATACTATACAGAACTAAAATTTTAATAATATTAATCGGCGAAAACCATTAGGTTAATATAAATGTATAAAGTAAAATAAAATTCAATATTCTTGTTTATGAGAGTATTTATATAACCATATATATATATATAAACATACTATATATTTTACCTATATATCATTTACTATATATTTTACCTGGCATCTATACTACATAACTAATTCATTTCGCTTGTGTAATCCCTGTAGGGTAGTGTCATATTCCTTATGTATAATATTTGCAGTGACAGAATTCATTACAAATAGCCTATAGGATGCTATTATATTGTTTCATCCGGTGATTGTAGATCTAATATTGACATTAATATATTAAAGTTAATTAGACAATTGATTTCAGTTACTTTGTATTAAATAATTACAATTAATATAAATAAAGTAACATAACCTATGCGTTAAAACAGCTGTTCTACCTCATAACCTATAACATAAAATCAGCTGTTTTATTTAGTCATATGTTATGAATTAATAAATCTGGGTATGAATTATTTTAAGCCAAATCGGACGAAATAACTATATTGCACACTTTGCATTTTTTATGAAAGGTGTTTCTCCGATATAAAGCAGAAATTATTTGATTAAATTAAATGATTGAACTGATATTTTATTAAATTTGTATTAACATCAATTGTCATCTACTAAAGGTTTGCATTTGAGTGGATGAATAAAAAGTATTTTATTAACGATTAAAATTTTAAACAAGACAGATATAAGGAGAGTGTAAACTAATAGAATGAATTGAAAAAAATAATAAAATTTTGAAGTATTAACTTTTTGTTTAAAGGCTGCTTTCAGTACGTCTGTAACAATGCGATGAGCTACAAACCTTTGATAAGCCTTATGATTGGAACTC
>JBAIZL010000106.1:697500-705000 GCA_036971475.1 Prosapia bicincta
CGTAGTTCCTTTCTGAAAGAAATAAAAGGAAAACTAGTTGTTACACGTATTACTTACGCTCTCTAAACAGATGTATTATAGGCCCACTTGTTTTATTTCTAAATGTCGGAGAACAAAACTTCACGGATATGAATATAACATCAGTAACTATGCAAAAACATCATACGGAGTGGTTCTACTTATATCCGCAATATAACATAGTTTAAAGTTTAAGTGAATTGGATTTTTAGATGATACAAGTCAATATAACCTACTTTGAACAAACTTTGAGAACGGAGTTGAATTCAAATATAGGGGCTAAACTAGGGCAATCGATAAATTCAATACTAGCTAAAATACATTTTTCAACTGTTGAGAATATTTTTTTTAAAATAATTTTAAAAATTTTTATGTAACTTATGTAATAATCTATTATACAAAATACCGTATCTACTTTACTGAGGGTACGCAAATCTCTACACCCCTGGTACATGACAGACAAGGGTGTAGATAGACAGATAGCTGGGCTATCTGTAGCTGACAGATAGAGGGCTATGTACACCGGGTAGACGGTAAAACGCCAAAAAACTTCTACACTAAAAAAGTAAGTAGTTCTAACGATCGTCATGAGAGACTGGCACTTTTAAGCGGGCGATGTAAAACTGCTGACAGCGCTACACTGTATTCTCCGGTCCCTTATTAAAATTTAAAAGAATCGAGCTAAGCAAGGAGTCGTCTAGTAGAGATTCCTGAGAACAGGACTTCCTGGTGACCGAAGGAGAACATCCCGTGGCATGCTATCTTCCTGAAGGAACCAGTGACGACCCACAACAGGTAAATGATTAAATAATATTTCTATTAGATCTATTTATATAAAACGTATTTGAGCGCGCCTTCCACGGCCCGTGAAGGAAAATTTGTTGTAATTCTTTGTACTACATTCTATTTAAGTATTAATAATAATAATGTCGTTCTTTTTCAATCCTCCGACGGCGATGTGCTATCAAGGTAAAATTTTATAGGCTGGCCCTTAGGCTTCGGCAGGGGAGTGGAGGTGCTAACAGGTCATTTTTAAAAACATCAACCCTTGGATTCCCGCTGGCTCATTATTTTGTTACTTCGCGATTTATGGTCCTGATGAGGGATGACAACAGTGCCTAATGTTTTCTAGACGACGTATACACAGTTTCTACAATCTAAGTGTCAGCTTATACAATTTGACCTATACCTCAGTGGAGCTAGTACGCCGCATAACTGCGACACTAAAAATGAGCCATTTTTGTACAAGTATAAATATCACGATTTAGCGAACTATAATGAAAGTAAACTTATTTTTGCGACGTTAGCAGAACGAAGGGGGTTGGCAGGATGCTTGCTACGTCAATGCCCTACTTAAACTTACTGGGGGGGAGTTGCAATCCTTTCATTCGCACAATTTCCCGAGACAAAAGCATTTAGTCAATAATTGGGCCTCTAATTAGCTCGGAGCTCCAGAGCCGTCATCAATAAAGGTTTTGTCGAAACATGTAAATGATCATCTGTCATTGGCAAACATCATTTTATCCTTCTCACTAGAAATCCTTTGACGAGAGAGCAACTCAAGTTCTATCCATTTTATCCTTCTCACTAGAAATCCTTTGACGAGAGAGAAACTCAATTTCTATCCATTTGCATGCATATTTACTTTTGTTTCTATATGTTCTGCTTATTTGATAATTTTGCAGTCATATAAATGAAATTTCGATACTAAAATTTCATATTTAAAAGAGCTTTGTCGATGCAATTCGTGCGCTTAAGTAAAACTTGGGCTACAGTAAAATTGTATTGCAATCTCCAAAAATATGTTTTTTTCTTGTATCTTTTATATTTTTTTTAGTTGCACCTAATTGATATCTCGCAATTCTTTTTTGATGGTCAAGAGAAAGTTGACAAACCGTATGAAGTTACATCGTAAAAGTTAAATAAAATTTATATTTAAAATAAGTAAAATTAAAAAATATAGTTTAAAAATATATTTTATTTTAGTTACTATTTATTAAATAACTACAATTATTATAAATAAAGTACCTTAACCTACGCGTTAAAGCAGCTGTTCTACCACTTAACCTGTAACATAAAATCAGCTGTTTTATGAAACCATATGTTATCACTTATTTTAAGCCAAATGAGAGGAAATAGCTATATTGCATACTTTGCCCGTTTTGTGAAAGGTTTTTCTCCCATAAAAACTAAAATTAATTAATTAAATTTAATTATTGATTTAATATTAGAAAAAAACTGCATTAGCGTCAAGTCTCATCCACTTTGAGTTAAATAAAAAATGTATTTGAGCTTGAATAGAAAGTATTTTATTAACGATTGAAAATTTGAACCAGATATGAATAAGGAAAGTGTGAACTAGTAGAAGGAAAAATAGTCTATGATTTGAGAGTTGTATGTTATTTAAATATGTAAAAGAATGAATTGGTAAACATTTTAACGTCACTTAAAATCAGTTTAACATTAGTTGGTTTTTTCATAATCCATAATGAAGTAAATAAAATATATTATATATATATATTACTTTACATTTTGTCACAAAATATCATACATGCTAAAAAATTTAATAAATTATAACTGAAATGTATTGAGGGGATGCCAACCAAAATATTACTAACCACTTGTAAATATTTACCAACGTGCCTCAGTCCAGTTGAGTTACGAACTGAGTTGATAATGGGACACATCTCCCGAAACGACCGTCCTCAACAAATATAAGTAATTGCTACTATAGGCAAGTTTGTAAATATTTACAAGTGTTTAGTGAAAACTAGCAGCTCACGTGAAGATGGAATCAAAATACAAAATAATGGATAAATACAAAATATTACGCTAAAATTAAATTATCTGTCCAAATTCTTTGTGATTCTGTAAAACGTTGAGCATTTTAAAATTAATTAATTAAAATAAAGGAAAATTGAATCTGGGGAGAAGGAGGGAAGGAGCTTAGACCATTTAATCAAGAGAAAAATAAACACAAAGAAAAGACATTTATGCAATGAAAGTATGTAAAGTTGAAAAAGTTACAGTCCTTCAGAACATTTTTACTTTTTCCATCTGCAGAGTAGAAACCAATGTTAGAAAGATGAGTGGAGATTGTTAGTGAGAAGTGTGGTTTGCTCACAGTAATGGCAGAAAGTTAGTTATTAATAATCAGGTAAAAAAGTGATTGTTAAATCTATTAAGTAAAGATATCATCAACGACATTTCAGCAGCCAATGATTAAACAGGGAATTCATTGATATTGACACTTTCTAATTTGACAATAACCTGCAATTTTATGGCAGCTCGTTGATTGTGCAAGTTAAAAAGTCATTGTGAAATGAATGAGAAGAAAAATTTTCAAATGATTGTCATAGACGAATTTAGACAGATATAAGTAGGCTGTACGAGAAGTAACGAAAGACATAACTAAGTAGGATATATGAGAAGTAAAAAAAGACAGAACCAAGTAGGATATATGAGAAGTAAAAAAGACAGAACAAAGTAGGATATATGAGAAGGAAAAAAAGAACAAAGTAGGATATACGGGTAGTGAAGAAAGACAAAACTAAGTGGGATATATGGGAAGTGAAGAAAGACAAAACTAAATAGGATATACGAGAAGTAAAAACAGACCGAACAAAGTAAGATATATAAGAAGTAAAAACTGACCGAACAATGTAGGATATATAAAAAGTAAAAACAGACATAACTAAGTACATTGTATAAGACGTAACAACAGACAGAACTGATTAGATTGTATGAGAAGTAACAACAGACAGAACCAAGTAGGATATATGAGATGTAAAAACAGACCGAACAAAGTAGGATATATAAGAAGTAAAAAAAGACAGAATAAAGTAGGATATATGGGAAGTGAAGAAAGACAAAACTAAGTAGGACATATGGGAAGTGAAGAAAGACAAAACTAAAGTAGGATATATGGGAAGAGAAAAAAACACAACAAAGTAGGATATATAAGAAGTAAAAACAGACCGAACAATGTAGGATATATAAAAAGTAAAAACAGACATAACTAAGTAGATTGTATAAGACGTAACAACAGACAGAACTGAGTAGATTGTATGAGATGTAACAACAGACAGAACCAAGTAGGATATATGAGATGTAAAAACAGGCCGAACAAAGTAGGATATATAAGAAGTTAAAAAAGACAGAACAAAGAAGGATATATGAGAAGCAAAAAAAAGACAAAACTAAGTAGGATATATGGGAAGCAAAAAAAGACAAATCGAAGTAGGATATATGGGAAGAGAAAAAACATAACAAAGTAGGATATATAAGTAGTAAAAACAGACCGAACAATGTAGAATATATAAAAAGTAAAAACAGACTTAACTACGTAGATTGTATAAGACGTAACAACAGACAGAACTAAGTAGGCGGTATGAGATGTAAAAACAAACAGAACTGAGTAGATTGTATGAGAAGTAACAACAGACAGAACCAAGTAGGATTTATGAGATGTAAAAACAGACCGAACAAAGTAGGATATATGGGAAGTGAAGAAAGACAAAACTAAGTAGGACATATGGGAAGTGAAGAAAGACAAATCTAAGTAGGATATATGGGAAGAGAAAAAACATAACAAAGTAGGATATATAAGTAGTAAAAACAGACCGAACAATGTAGAATATATAAAAAGTAAAAACAGACTTAACTACGTAGATTGTATAAGACGTAACAACAGACAGAACTAAGTAGGCGGTATGAGATGTAAAAACAAACAGAACTGAGTAGATTGTATGAGAAGTAACAACAGACAGAACCAAGTAGGATTTATGAGATGTAAAAACAGACAGAACAAAGTAGGATATATGGGAAGTGAAGAAAGACAAAACTAAAGTAGGATATATGGGAAGAGAAAAAAACACAACAAAGTAGGATATATAAGAAGTAAAAACAGACCGAACAATGTAGGATATATAAAAAGTAAAAACAGACATAACTAAGTAGATTGTATAAGACGTAACAACAGACAGAACTGAGTAGATTGTATGAGATGTAACAACAGACAGAACCAAGTAGGATATATGAGATGTAAAAACAGACAGAACAAAGTAGGATATATGGGAAGTGAAGAAAGACAAAACTAAGTAGGACATATGGGAAGTGAAGAAAGACAAATCTAAGTAGGATATATGGGAAGAGAAAAAACATAACAAAGTAGGATATATAAGTAGTAAAAACAGACCGAACAATGTAGAATATATAAAAAGTAAAAACAGACTTAACTACGTAGATTGTATAAGACGTAACAACAGACAGAACTAAGTAGGCGGTATGAGATGTAAAAACAGACAGAACTGAGTAGATTGTATGAGAAGTAACAACAGACAGAACCAAGTAGGATTTATGAGATGTAAAAACAGACAGAACAAAGTAGGATATATGGGAAGTGAAGAAAGACAAAACTAAGTAGGACATATGGGAAGTGAAGAAAGACAAAACTAAAGTAGGATATATGGGAAGAGAAAAAAACACAACAAAGTAGGATATATAAAAAGTAAAAACAGACATAACTAAGTAGATTGTATAAGACGTAACAACAGACAGAATTAAGTAGATTGTATAAGACGTAACAACAGACAGAACTAAGTAGGTGGTATGAGATGTAACAACAGACAGAACCAAGTAAGATATATGAGAAGTAAAAACAGACCGAACAAAGTAGGATATATAAGAAGCAAAAAAAGACAAAACTGAGCGGGATATATGAGAAGCAAAAAAAGATAAAACTAAGTAGGATATATGAGAAGCAAAAAAAGACAAAACTAAGTAGGATATATGAGAAGCAAAAAAAGACAAAACTAAGTAGGGTGTATGAAAAGCAAAAAAAGACAAAACTAAGTAGGATATATGAGAAGCAAAAAAGACAAAACTAAGTAGGATATATGAGAAGCAAAAAAGACAAAACTAAGTAGGATATATGAGAAGCAAAAAAAGACAAAACTAAGTAGGGTGTATGAAAAGCAAAAAAAGACAAAACTAAGTAGGGTGTATGAAAAGCAAAAAAAGACAAAACTAAGTAGGATATATGAGAAGCAAAAAAAGACAAAACTAAGTAGGGTGTATGAAAAGCAAAAAAAGACAAAACTAAGTAGGGTGTATGAAAAGCAAAAAAAGACAAAACTAAGTAGGGTGTATGAAAAGCAAAAAAAGACAAAACTAAGTAGGATATATGAGAAGCAAAAAAGACAAAACTAAGTAGGATATATGAGAAGCAAAAAAAGACAAAACTAAGTAGGATATATGAGAAGCAAAAAAGACAAAACTAAGTAGGATATATGAGAAGCAAAAAAAGACAAAACTAAGTAGGGTGTATGAAAAGCAAAAAAAGACAAAACTAAGTAGGATATATGAGAAGCAAAAAAGACAAAACTAAGTAGGATATATGAGAAGCAAAAAAGACAAAACTAAGTAGGATATATGAGAAGCAAAAAAATATAAAACTAAGTAGGATATATGAGAAGTAAAAACAGACAGAACCAAGTAAGATATATGAGAAGTAAAAACAGACCGAACAAAGTAGGATATATGAGAAGAGAAAAAGACATAACAAAGTAGGATATATAAGAAGTAAAAAAAGACCGAACAAAGTAGGATATATGAGAAGTAAAAAAAGACAGAACAAAGTAGGATATATGAGAAACAAAAAAAGACTAAACTAAGTAGGATATATGAGAAGTAAAAACAGACATAACTAAGTAGATTGTATAAGACGTAACAACAGACAGAACTAAGTATACGGTATGAGGTGTAGTGTAAAAACAGACTGAACTGAGTAGGTTGTATGAGGAGTAACGACATAACCAATTAGGATATATGAGATGTAAAAACCGACAGAACTAAGTAGGCCGTTTACGAAGTAACAATAGACAGAACTAAATAGTCTTTACGGAACATAACAAATGACAGAACTAAGTAGGTTGTATGTGAAGTAACATTAGACAAAGCTAAGTAGTCTGTATGAGAATTAACAACAGAACGACGAGTTTAAATAACAGGAACCATAGAATGTAGGACAGACCAAAGTAAAGATGGATCCATTAATCGTACAAACTGTAAGATCTGATTAGCGACGATTGTACAAATATGGTTACATTACAATTAGCTATAAATAAATAAATTATTCCCTAAACTTCCACTGTCAAAGGCTGTTATTTGGTTTTATCTCCTTCTTAACGTAGGCGATATTGTTTTTGTAATAATATGTGAGTGGATAACTCAAGAGTTGGAAACCTACAAACTCGTACTGGAATGACTATTTGCATGCGTTGCACAACCCCTAAAATACAACAACAATTTGTACACGCAATAAAGGTCAGTATTAATTGAATAGAAATGAGGGCTGGTTACCGCACGACACTGCGTTTAACTGTGCACAAAACAATTATTTTAAACAGTGTTCCCGTCCCTCAATGTAATTTGTGATTTGAAACCAATTTATGTGTTCATCTACCTATTGAAATAAATAGA
>JBAIZL010000106.1:712500-717500 GCA_036971475.1 Prosapia bicincta
AATCACGCAAACGCACCTCTCGGTCACATAATAGTTATACTTGTTATCATCTGTAGACCTCTAGTGGTTATACAGAATGGATGTTGTAACTAGTTGGAAGCTTTGGATTATCTTAGTTTTTTTAGAGCTCTAGTGGTTATACAAAATGGATGTTGTAACTAGTTCAGAAGCTTTGGATTATCTTAGTTTTTTGAGAGGTCTAGTGGTTATACAAAATGGATGTTGTAACTAGTGCCGAAGCTTTGGATTATCTTAGTTTTTTGAGAGCTCTAGTGGTTATACAGAATGGATGTTGTAACTAGTGCCGAAGCTTTGGATTATCTTAGTTTTTTGAGAGCTCTAGTGGTTATACAGAATGGATCTTGTAACTAGTTCCGAAGCTTTGGATTATCTTAGTTTTTGAGAGCTCTAGTGGTTATACAGAATGGATGTTGTAACTAGTTCCGAAGCCTTGGATTATCTTAGTTTTTGAGAGCTCTAGTGGTTATACAGAATGGATGTTGTAACTAGTTCCGAAGCTTTGGATTATCTTAGTTTTTGAGAGCTCTAGTGGTTATACAGAATGGATATTGTAACTAGTTCCGAAGCTTTGGATTATCTTAGTTTTTGAGAGCTCTAGTGGTTATACAGAATGGATGTTGTAACTAGTTCCGAAGCTTTGGATTATCTTAGTTTTTGAGAGCTCTAGTGGTTATACAGAATGGATGTTGTAACTAGTTCCGAAGCTTTGGATTATCTTAGTTTTTGAGAGCTCTAGTGTTTATACAGAATGGATGTTGTATCTAGTTCCGAAGCTTTGGATTATCTTAGTTTTTGAGAGCTCTAGTGGTTATACAGAATGGATGTTGTAACTAGTTCCGAAGTTTTGGATTATCTTAGTTTTTGAGAGCTCTAGTAGTTATACAGAATGGATGTTGTAACTAGTTCCGAAGCTTTGGATTATCTTAGTTTTTGAGAGCTCTAGTGGTTATACAGAATGGATGTTGTAACTAGTTCCGAAGCTTTGGATTATCTTAGTTTTTGAGAGCTCTAGTGGTTATACAGAATGGATGTTGTATCTAGTTCCGAAGCTTTGGATTATCTTAGTTTTTGAGAGCTCTAGTGGTTATACAGAATGGATGTTGTAACTAGTTCCGAAGCTTTGGATTATCTTAGTTTTTGAGAGCTCTAGTGGTTATACAGAATGGATGTTGTATCTAGTTCCGAAGCTTTGGATTATCTTAGTTTTTGAGAGCTCTAGTGGTTATACAGAATGGATGTTGTAACTAGTTCCGAAGCTTTGGATTATCTTAGTTTTTGAGAGCTCTAGTGGTTATACAGAATGGATGTTGTAACTAGTTCCGAAGCTTTGGATTATCTTAGTTTTTGAGAGCTCTAGTGGTTATACAGAATGGATGTTGTAACTAGTTCCGAAGCTTTGTATTATCTTAGTTTGTTGAGAACTCTAGTAGTTATACAGAATGGATGTTGTAACTAATTCGAAGCTTTGGATTATCTTAGTTTTTGAGAGCTCTAGTGGTTATACAGAATGGATGTTGTAACTAGTTCGAAGCTTTGTATTATCTTAGTTTTTGAGAGCTCTAGTGGTTATACAGAATGGATGTTGTAACTAGTTCCGAAGCTTTGGATTATCTTAGTTTTTTGAGACCTCTAGTGGTTATACAGAATGGATGTTGTAACTAGTTCCGAAGCTTTGGATTATCTTAGTTTTTTGAGAGCTCTAGTGGTTATACAGAATTGATGTTGTAAATAGTTCCGAAGCTTTGGATTATCTTAGTTTTTGAGAGCACTAGTGGTTATACAGAATGGATGTTGTAACTAGTTCGAAGCTTTGGATTATCTTAGTCTTTGAGAGCTCTAGTGGTTATACAGAATGGATGTTGTAACTAGTTCCGAAGCTTTGGATTATCTTAGTTTTTTGAGAGCTCTAGTGGTTATACAGAATTGATGTTGTAAATAGTTCCGAAGCTTTGGATTATCTTAGTTTTTTGAGAGCTCTAGTGGTTATACAGAATGGATGTTGTAAATAGTTCCGAAGCTTTGGATTATCTTAGTTTTTTGAGAGCTCTAGTGGTTATACAGAATGGATGTTGTAAATAGTTCCGAAGCTTTGGATTATCTTAGTTTTTTGAGAGCTCTAGTGGTTATACAGAATGGATGTTGTAAATAGTTCCGAAGCTTTGGATTATCTTAGTTTTTTGAGAGCTCTAGTGGTTATACAGAATGGATGTTGTAAATAGTTCCGAAGCTTTGGATTATCTTAGTTTTTTATAATAAGTATCAGTTTGTTATTAAACCAGCCTTTACAAAATTCTACAAATTTTACGAATGTTACAGATGTAGGCGTAAAGGGTAACATATCCCTGTACGCGGACTGGTGCCTTCATTCTATTCATAAACTAGACAAAACTTTACTTCGTTATCCCGTAGAAATGTTTATAAATATAGTCAGCTGGTATGTCAGTTACAAGTACAGTCCGTTCCTGTTTAATCTCATAAACCACAGCCGTCAGTATTATTCAATGTCCAACATTTTATCGTTATTCATAATCATCTCCCTCTACGTGATAAGGTTTTCCCATTAGAGATGATAGATTGTATAATGTTATTGCTCTTACATATCTATTTTTATTATTTCTTAACTTATTTTTAGATATTATGCCCTTTTCCTCGATACGCCACTATAATTTAGTTGTAAAATGTCTATGATGTCATAATGAAACCAAAAGGTTGTAATGAAAGCTTGTTCAACATTCAATGCTCTTTTATGAGTTGAAAATTCATTTTATTTATAAATTTTTAATTCTGTTTGGTAATGCTTAAATTATGCTGCATTTGCTGTATGCTGCACTCTAACATATTATGCCACAGCTAGAAACACTTTGGAAAATTCATATAATGTATAAACATCAACAATTTGTTATTCATTGTTTTTTTTGTAATTTAAATTATTTGTTTCATAAAATACAAAAACCAAATATTGATTTTATTAACATGTACAATATATTTGTTCGCTTGACAATATTACGAAGATAGTATTAAATATTGAAGAAGAAAGTCAATTTAATGACGTACTTGAAGGGGTTGAGTGGCAGAGGCACAATATGGCAACATAGCTGACTAATATCCCCTTCAACCATTACCTCTTTTCTCAACACCATTAGTTTAAAACAAGTAATATAACCAACAATTTTTTTAAATCAATTCCTACTCATGTCAACAAAGATAAATTTTAATTTAGTTACTTTTTATTAAACTACTACAATAATTGAAAGTTAAGTAACATAACCTATAATGTTGAAACATTACATGTTGCACCACATAACCTAAAACCTAAAATCAGCTGTTTTATGAAATCATATGTTATCAATTATTTTGAGCCAAATGGGACGAATACCTTGCACACCTTGGCCCTTTTGTGAAATGTTTTTCTTCACCATAAAATATCTGAAAAAAACTACAATAACGTCAAGTGACGTCCACTACAAGTTTTAAAAAATGTATTTGAACTTGGGTGGATGAATAAAAAGTATTTTATTAACAATTAAAATTTGGACAAGATATATATAAGGAGATTGTGACCTAATAAAAGGAATTTAACATAGTATAAAATAATTGTAACTCCACCAGTAAGCATAAAATTTAGAAAATTATTTCAAATTGTTAATAATAAAACAATAGTATTTAGCCTAACTAGATAACTTCTCTTTAGTCTTCCTAAGATTAGAGGTTAAAAACAATAGTATTTAGCCAAACTAGATAACTTCTCTTTAGTCTTCCTAAGATTAGAGGTTATGTTATAACGAATGCCGGAACGTTGTATTAATGCTGGTCTCTGTACAGACGGGCGATGAGAAGTTATGACTGATAAATGCTACTTGCTATGAATTTTTGATGTGCTGTGCAGTTTGCATGCACCTTTGAGCAGCGTTTAAGCAGGCAGCCAGACGTAAAGGGCACAACTGGAGTTGCAATCAGCGGCAGGTGTTTCGAGAACCGATCCTTTGCGTCCCACCGATGTATATTAGCATTCCTCGCAACAGAGGAATATATTAGTTCCGCCTTTGACCGCGGCTATTTTGATTTGTACACGTTTTGATCTATAAGGAAACAGGATTTTTCTCTCAATTGGGTATTTTAATTCCTTCTCCCTCGCTCTCTCTCTCTCTCTCTCTCTCTCTCTCTATATATATATATATATATATATATATATATATATATATATATATATATATATATATATATATGTATTCTTGTTTATTAATAAAGAACTAAGTCAAAATACAAATACAAGAATTATAATTGAATTTACATTTCAAAGCTTTTCGTTGGCTAACAGTACCAACATCATCAGGAATATTAAATAATTATATATATATATATATGTGTGTGTGTGTGTGTGTGTGTGTGTGTGTGTGTGTGTGTGTGTGTGTGTGTGTGTGTGTGTGTGTGTGTGTGTGTGTGTGTGTGTGTGTGTGTGTGTGTGTGTGTGTGTGTGTGTGTGTGTGTGTGTGTGTGTGTGTGTGTGTGTGTGTGTGTGTGTGTGTGTGTGTGTGTGTGTGTGTGTGTGTGTGTGTGTGTGTTTATACGTACTCTGAGGTTATTCAAATACAAGATTTACTTGTTACATTTTATCCAAAGCTTTACGTTGATAAACAGTACCAACATCATCAGGAATATTAAATAATTATATATATATATATATATGTGTGTGTGTGTGTGTGTGTGTGTGTGTGTGTGTGTGTGTGTGTGTGTGTGTGTGTGTGTGTGTGTGTGTGTGTGTGTGTGTGTGTGTGTGTGTGTGTGTGTGTGTGTGTGTGTGTGTGTGTGTGTGTGTGTGTGTGTGTGTGTGTGTGTGTGTGTGTGTGTGTGTGTGTGTGTGTGTGTGTGTGTGTTTATACGTACTCTGAGGTTATTCAAATACAAGATTTACTTGTTACATTTTATCCAAAGCTTTACGTTGATAAACAGTACCAACATCATCAGGAATATTAAATAAT
>JBAIZL010000106.1:730000-785000 GCA_036971475.1 Prosapia bicincta
ACCCTATGTCAATAATAAACACATCATAATAACACATGACTTGTTATTAGACCTATTCTGTGTCGCCAGGACTTCCTGCCCGTTCCAGTGGCCTGCGAGGAGGACCTACAGCGTCTCTTTGGCGAGCTGCAGGAGAGCGGCGGATTCCGATGTGTCGTCACCGTCAGGACATCAAGAGTGACGACTCGGAGCGGCCAGTGCAAGGACTGCGGGACCGTTCGACATGCGTCCAAGCGGTACGGCGGCTGTCCCCAGCACGAGTCCCGGCACCGCCGACAGAAGAGAGTGGAGCAGACGACCGCACCGAGAAGCGATCGCCAGGTCCTCGGGAGACCTCTAGTCTCCCCCGAGGTGCAGGACAACACCTGCAGACAGGAGAGAGGCTGCGTCGTCGTCGTCGTCACCGCCGGATACTGTTGCGGTGTCCAAGAAGGCTGCTCCCCCTCGTAAGAGGAAGTACCGCAACACGGAGTACAGGGAGGATCCCGCTGCTGTGGCTACCGGCTGGGAGAGAGTGTGGCGTCGCCGCCGTCGGCCGAAGACCAAGCCGGCACGTGTCGAGGAGTTGAAGAAGAAATACTTCTTCTGGGACTCCGAGGAGGCTGACGACACGTGTACTGAGCTCATCCCGGACGACGAGCTCGCTACATCGTTTAAGGAAATCACTGAGCTCGTCCTAGCTCCGGGAGTCTGCATCCAGGACAAACCATTCGCAGCGAACCACATCCAGCTCTATGAAGACCTGATGAGGGACCATGTGGAAAAGGAGCTCAGGGCTAAACGCCGGTGGCGCAACAAGCAGCGGGCATGGCGAAGGCGACGACGGAAGGAAGCTGAAGCAGCCTCCCTAAAATAAGTATTTTTCTGTTGTAAATTAAATTGTATTTTTCACATTATTTTTAAATATGTATAATTTTTGTAAAAAATTCTTTGTCAATAAATATCTAATCTGTCTCAAGGCATGTTTCCTAGGGAGTTTATAAACATTGATTATGCACAAGTGCCTGTAAAAGTTTTATTAAACGTTTTGATCGGGATTTAAGTTTAATATAAGATAAATTTGCTCAGAAGCTCTGAACGTTTCTAGTTTTAGCCACATGTTCTGTTACGCACCCCTTTACGTCACGGTAACACTACTCAAACACCTTTGAAAATAAGCTTTACTATATATTGCTGCTTATAAAGTAGGTTTTCTTACGTGACAATGTTGCACGTGAGTTTAATTAATTAGAAGAATCTATTGGAAACATTTGTTTCCAATTGGAAAAATTATTTCCTCGTCAGTTTTGTTTGGGTTTAACAGGTTTCAGGCAAGGTTTTGCAATTTTGCATGTTAGCACTCTTCACATACTTCATATTTTATAACAAATATTTTTACTTTTCCTATAATTTAAAAACATAAATAGGGCTGTTGGGTACGAGGTCATAATGTTGACATTTAATAACATCACAAGGAGTATGAGTTTTATGCTTTTGTGTAAAACATTGGAATATTAAAATATAACAGATTGTAGGCTACTATTTAAGAAAACTTTAACGGTTAATGAATATTGGCAGGTTGTATTACACTCTTATTGACCTGTTTACATGATTTTGTTTAATAAATGAAATTGTTTAAAGTGTTTGTCAGCAGTCGACCACTGCTATTGTTATTTCGTTAATAATTTACCGTTGCTCAGATAAATTAATAATTAAATTATTAGTTGCATCAGTGTGACCAACTTAATAGCCGTTAATATTTATAATGTAAATATTAAATGTAATTTCAAGTATTTCCCATTATAAACCTAATTTAACCTGCTTTACAGTTCTTTTAATGTAATTAATTACGTCTTTACATTGTTATTGCAACCCATTGTTGCTTTGGCTGTAATTAAAAACCATCTTCTTGTTTTACATCTAAAAGAATTTCTTTTATTTGCTCTTTCGAATTTACATACTTTAACGTAAGTCATTGAAAACTCTAAAACTAATTATTTTCTTTGCTCGCTTTTTCACCCCTTTCTTGCCCTTCGTAAACCTTTCAATTATTTTTAATTACTCTCCATTTACAACAGAATCATTCTTAAGGGAAGCACTTAGCTGTAGTGGGGTGTATTCTAACAACTCGAAATTTTACAAGGGTTAGTCCATTGAGTGACTTTGGATTAATGGAAAGACTTGAATATTCTAAACAAATACCGGATTCTGTTATTCTGAATGAGACATTTTCAGAAACAAAGATTTACATTGTAAATATTTACGGTTATTACGTTGGTCACACTAATTCCATGAGCAACGGTGAATGATTGACGAAATAATAATGGCAGTGCTCGACTGCTGACAAACACTTCAAATATTTTCATTTATAAAACAAATTCAAGTAAACAGGTCAATAAGAGTGTAATATAAACTTACAATATTCCTAAACTGTTCAATTTTTCTTGAAGAGTACTATTTTTTGTATATTTTATTGCTCTATACAAAAGCATAAAACTCATACCATACAAAGAACGTGTGACCTAACTTTAATCTTTATATATATATATATATATAATGTTAAGTTGGTTTATGTACGCTTCAAAAACTCAAAATGTTCTACACTGATTAAGCCCAAATTTTAACACGAGATATAAACCTCATCATAGATTGATTCAATCTATTTTTCGCGTCACTAAAAACCGACAATCGCAAAGAAAAAGCTTTTTTGATCGATTTAGACTCTGTATTGCAAAGGTAAACTTCTATGAAACGTATGCTTTGTGTTGTTCCTCATTTATCCATTTTATCCATGCAACCACAATGTGTCACCGCAAAGTGTGCTTGAGCACAGGTAATTATTAATATAACTTGACGATTTGAAATTCAAAATTTACAATATGTTGTACATAAGAATTAAAATTTCACCAGGCAGGCCCTGGTAAATAACCCAAGATAGTGAATGTGACTTAACTCATTAATAAATCAGTAGGCTTGACAGCTACGTATATTTAAACTAACGTTTTAGGGAATACTATGGTTATTCATTCATTTACAATAATTAAGTAGCTTAGTAATGTTGAGGAACGTCAGTAAATTTATTCACATTTACCCTAATTAAGTAGCTTAGTAATGCTGAGGAACGTCAGTAAATATATTCACATTTACCCTAATTAAGTAGCTTAGTAATGCTGAGGAACGTCAGTAAATATTTTCACATTTACCCTAATTAAGTAGCTTAGTAATGTTGAGGAACGTCAGTAAATATATTCACATTTTCCCTAATTAAGTACCTCAGTATTGCTGAGGAACGTCAGTAAATATATTCACATTTTCCCTAATTAAGTAGCTTAGTAATGCTGAGGAAAGTCAGTAAATATATTCACATTTACCCTAATTAAGTAGCTTAGTAATGCTGAGGAACGTCAGTAAATATATTCACATTTACCCTAATTAAGTAGCTTAGTAATGCTGAGGAACGTCAGTAAATATATTCACATTTACCCTAATTAAGTAGCTCAGTAATGCTGAGGAACGTCAGTAAATATATTCACATTTACCCTAATTAAGTAGCTTGTAATGCTGAGGAACGCCAGTAAATATATTCACATTTACCGTAATTAAGTAGCTCAGTAATGCTGAGGAACGCCAGTAAATATATTCACATTTACCCTAATTAAGTAGCTTAGTAATGCTGAGGAACGTCAGTAAATATATTCACATTTCCCCAAATTAAGTAGCTTAGTAATGCTGAGGAACGTCAGTAAATATATTCACATTTGCCCTAATTAAGTAGCTTAGAAATGCTGAGGAACGTCAGTAAATATATTCACATTTACCCTAATTAAGTAACTTAGTAATGCTGAGGAACGTCAGTAAATATATTCCCATTTACCCTAATTAAGTAGCTTAGTAATGCTGAGGAACGTCAGTAAATATATTCACATTTACCCTAATTAGGTACCTCAGTATTGCTGAGGAACGTCAGTAAATATATTCACATTTACCCTAATAAGTAGCTTAGTAATGCTGAGGAACGTCAGTAAATATATTCACATTTACCCTAATTAGGTACCTCAGTATTGCTGAGGAACGTCAGTAAATATATTCACATTTACCCTAATTAAGTAGCTTAGTAATGCTGAGGAACGTCAGTAAATATATTCACATTTACCCTAATTAAGTAGCTTAGTAATGCTGAGGAACGTCAGTAAATATATTCACATTTACCCTCATTAAGTAGCTTAGTAATGCTGAGGAACGTCAGTAAATATATTCACATTTACCCTAATTCAGTAGCTTAGTAATGCTGAGGAACGTCAGTAAATATATTCACATTTACCCTAATTAAGTAGCTTAGTAATGCTGAGGAACGTCAGTAAATATATTCCCATTTACCCTAATTAAGTAGCTTAGTAATGCTGAGGAACGTCAGTAAATATATTAACATTTACCCTAATTAGGTACCTCAGTATTGCTGAGGAACGTCAGTAAATATATTCACATTTACCCTAATTAAGTAGCTTAGTAATGCTGAGGAACGTCAGTAAATATATTCACATTTACCCTAATTAGGTACCTCAGTATTGCTGAGGAACGTCAGTAAATATATTCACATTTACCCTAATTAAGTAGCTTAGTAATGCTGAGGAACGTCAGTAAATATATTCACATTTACCCTAATTCAGTAGCTTAGTAATGCTGAGGAACGTCAGTAAATATATTCACATTTACCCTAATTAAGTAGCTTAGTAATGCTGAGGAACGTCAGTAAATATATTCCCATTTACCCTAATTAAGTAGCTTAGTAATGCTGAGGAACGTCAGTAAATATATTAACATTTACCCTAATTAGGTACCTCAGTATTGCTGAGGAACGTCAGTAAATATATTCACATTTACCCTAATTAAGTAGCTTAGTAATGCTGAGGAACGTCAGTAAATATATTCACATTTACCCTAATTAGGTACCTCAGTATTGCTGAGGAACGTCAGTAAATATATTCACATTTACCCTAATTAAGTAGCTTAGTAATGCTGAGGAACGTCAGTAAATATATTCACATTTACCCTAATTAAGTAGCTTAGTAATGCTGAGGAACGTCAGTAAATATATTCACATTTACCCTAATTAAGTAGCTTAGTAATGCTGAGGAACTTCAGTAAATATATTCACATTTTCCCTAATTAAGTAGCTCAGTAATGCTGAGGAACGCCAGTAAATATATTCACATTTACAATAATTAAGTAGCTTAGTAATGCTGAGGAACGTCAGTAAATATATTCACATATCCCCAAATTAAGTAGCTTAGTAATGCTAAGGAACGTCAGTAAATATATTCACATTTACCCTAATTAGGTATCTCAGTATTGCTGAGGAACGTCAGTAAATATATTCACATTTACCCTAATTAAGTAGCTTAGTAATGCTGAGGAACGTCAGTAAATATATTCCCATTTACCCTAATTAAGTAGCTTAGTAATGCTGAGGAACGTCAGTAAATATATTCACATTTACCCTAATTAAGTAGCTTAGTAATGCTGAGGAACGTCAGTAAATATATTCCCATTTACCCTAATTAATTAGCTTAGTAATGCTGAGGAACGTCAGTAAATATATTCCCATTTACCCTAATTAAGTAGCTTAGTAATGCTGAGGAACGTCAGTAAATATATTCACATTTACCCTAATTAAGTAGCTTAGTAATGCTGAGGAACGTCAGTAAATATATTCACATTTACCCTAATTAAGTAGCTTAGTAATGCTGAGGAACGTCAGTAAATATATTCACATTTATCCTAATTAAGTAGCTTAGTAATGCTGAGGAACGTCAGTAAATATATTCACATTTACCCTAATTAAGTAGCTTAGTAACGCTGAGGAACGTCAGTAAATATATTCAAATTTACCCTAATTAAGTAGCTTAGTAATGCTGAGGAACGTCAGTAAATATATTCACATTTACCCTAATTAAGTAGCTTAGTAATGCTGAGGAACGTCAGTAATTATATTCACATTTCCCCAAATTAAGTAGCTTAGTAATGCTGAGGAACGTCAGTAAATATATTCACATTTACCCTAATTAAGTAGCTTAGTAATGCTGAGGAACGTCAGTAAATATATTCACATTTACCCTAATTAAGTAGCTTAGTAATGCTGAGGAACGTCAGTAATTATATTCACATTTCCCCAAATTAAGTAGCTTAGTAATGCTGAGGAACGTCAGTAAATATATTCACATTTACCCTAATTAAGTAGCTTAGTAATGCTGAGGAACGTCAGTAAATATATTCCCATTTACCCTAATTAATTAGCTTAGTAATGCTGAGGAACGTCCGTAAATATATTCCCATTTACCCTAATTAAGTAGCTTAGTAATGCTGAGGAACGTCAGTAAATATATTCACATTTACCCTAATTAAATAGCTTAGTAATGCTGAGGAACGTCAGTAAATATATTCACATTAACCCTAATTAAGTAGCTTAGTAATGCTGAGGAACGTCAGTAAATATATTCACATTTATCCTAATTAAGTAGCTTAGTAATGCTGAGGAACGTCAGTAAATATATTCACATTTACCCTAATTAAGTAGCTTAGTAACGCTGAGGAACGTCAGTAAATATATTCACATTTACCCTAATTAAGTAGCTTAGTAATGCTGAGGAACGTCAGTAAATATATTCACATTTACCCTAATTAAGTAGCCTAGTAATGCTGAGGAACGTCAGTAATTATATTCACATTTCCCCAAATTAAGTAGCTTAGTAATGCTGAGGAACGTCAGTAAATATATTCACATTTACCCTAATTAAGTAGCTTAGTAATGCTGAGGAACGTCAGTAAATATATTCACATTTACCCTAATTAAGTGGCTTAGTAATGCTGAGGAACGTCAGTAAATATATTCACATTTACCCTAATTAAGTAGCTTAGTAATGCTGAGGAACGTCAGTAAATATATTCCCATTTACCCTAATTAAGTAGCTTAGTAATGCTGAGGAACGTCAGTAAATATATTCACATTTACCCTAATTAAGTAGCTTAGTAATGCTGAGGAACGTCAGTAAATATATTCCCATTTACCCTAATTAAGTAGCTTAGTAATGCTGAGGAACGTCAGTAATTATATTCACATTTCCCAAATTAAGTAGCTTAGTAATGCTGAGGAACGTCAGTAAATATATTCACATTTACCCTAATTAAGTAGCTTAGTAATGCTGAGGAACGTCAGTAAATATATTCACATTTACCCTAATTAAGTAGCTTAGTAATGCTGAGGAACGTCAGTAAATATATTCACATTTACCCTAATTAAGTAGCTTAGTAATGCTGAGGAACGTCAGTAAATATATTCCCATTTACCCTAATTAATTAGCTTAGTAATGCTGAGGAACGTCAGTAAATATATTCACATTTACCCTAATTAAGTAGCTTAGTAATGCTGAGGAACGTCAGTAAATATATTCACATTTACCCTAATTAAGTAGCTTAGTAATGCTGAGGAACGTCAGTAAATATATTCACATTTACCCTAATTAAGTAGCTTAGTAATGCTGAGGAACGTCAGTAAATATATTCACATTTATCCTAATTAAGTAGCTTAGTAATGCTGAGGAACGTCAGTAAATATATTCACATTTACCCTAATTAAGTAGCTTAGTAACGCTGAGGAACGTCAGTAAATATATTCACATTTACCCTAATTAAGTAGCTTAGTAATGCTGAGGAACGTCAGTAAATATATTCACATTTACCCTAATTAAGTAGCTTAGTAATGCTGAGGAACGTCAGTAAATATATTCACATTTACCCTAATTAAGTAGCTTAGTAATGCTGAGGAACGTCAGTAATTATATTCACATTTCCCCAAATTAAGTAGCTTAGTAATGCTGAGGAACGTCAGTAAATATATTCACATTTACCCTAATTAAGTAGCTTAGTAATGCTGAGGAACGTCAGTAAATATATTCAGATTTACCCTAATTAAGTAGCTTATCAATGCTGAGGAACGTCAGTAAATATATTCACATTTACCCTAATTACGTAGCTTAGTAATGCTGAGGAACGTCAGTAAATATATTCCCATTTACCCTAATTAAGTAGCTTAGTAATGCTGAGGAACGTCAGTAAATATATTCCCATTTACCCTAATTAAGTAGCTTAGTAATGCTGAGGAACGTCAGTAAATATATTCACATTTACCCTAATTAAGTAGCTTAGTAATGCTGAGGAACGTCAGTAAATATATTCCTATTTACCCTAATTAAGTAGCTTAGTAATGCTGAGGAACGTCAGTAATTATATTCACATTTCCCCAAATTAAGTAGCTTAGTAATGCTGAGGAACGTCAGTAAATATATTCACATTTACCCTAATTAAGTAGCTTAGTAATGCTGAGGAACGTCAGTAAATATATTCCCATTTACCCTAATTAAGTAGCTTAGTAACGCTGAGGAACGTCAGTAAATATATTCACATTTACCCTAATTAAGTAGCTTAGTAACGCTGAGGAACGTCAGTAAATATATTCACATTTACCCTAATTAAGTAGCTTAGTAATGCTGAGGAACGTCAGTAAATATATTCACATCTACCCTAATTAGGTAGCTTAGTAATGCTGAGGAACGTCAGTAATTATATTCACATTTCCCCAAATTAAGTAGCTTAGTAATGCTGAGGAACGTCAGTAAATATATTCACATTTACCCTAATTAAGTAGCTTAGTAATGCTGAGGAACGTCAGTAAATATATTCACGTTTACCCTAATTAAGTAGCTTAGTAATGCTGAGGAACGTCAGTAAATATATTCCCGTTTACCCTAATTATGTAGCTTAGTAATGCTGAGGAACGTCAGTAAATATATTCACATTTACCCTAATTAAGTAGCTTAGTAATGCTGAGGAACGTCAGTAAATATATTCCCATTTACCCTAATTAAGTAGCTTAGTATTGCTGATGAACGTCAGTAAATATATTCACATTTACCCTAATTAAGTAGCTTAGTAATTCCGAGGAACGTCAGTAAATATATTCCCATTTCCCCAAATTAAGTAGCTTAGTAATGCTGAGGAACGTCAGTAAATATATTCACATTTACCCTAATTAAGTAGCTTAGTAATGCTGAGGAACGTCAGTAAATATATTCACATTTACCCTAATTAAGTAGCTTAGTAATGCTGAGGAACGTCAGTAAATATATTCCCATTTACCCTAATTAAGTAGCTTAGTAATGCTGAGGAACGTCAGTAAATATATTCACATTTACCCTAATTAAGTAGCTTAGTAATGCTGAGGAACGTCAGTAAATATATTCACATTTACCCTAATTAAGTAGCTTAGTAATGCTGAGGAACGTCAGTAAATATATTCACATTTATCCTAATTAAGTAGCTTAGTAATGCTGAGGAACGTCAGTAAATATATTCACATTTACCCTAATTAAGTAGCTTAGTAACGCTGAGGAACGTCAGTAATTATATTCACATTTCCCCAAATTAAGTAGCTTAGTAACGCTGAGGAACGTCAGTAAATATATTCACATTTACCCTAATTAAGTAGCTTAGTAATGCTGAGGAACGTCAGTAAATATATTCCCATTTACCCTAATTAAGTAGCTTAGTAATGCTGAGGAACGTCAGTAAATATATTCACATTTACCCTAATTAAGTAGCTTAGTAATGCTGAGGAACGTCAGTAAATATATTCCCATTTACCCTAATTAAGTAGCTTAGTAATGCTGAGGAACGTCAGTAAATATATTCACATTTACCCTAATTAAGTAGCTTAGTAATGCTGAGGAACGTCAGTAAATATATTCCCATTTACCCTAATTAAGTAGCTTAGTAATGCTGAGGAACGTCAGTAAATATATTCACATTTACCCTAATTAAGTAGCTTAGTAATGCTGAGGAACGTCAGTAAATATATTCACATTTACCCTAATTAAGTAGCTTAGTAATGCTGAGGAACGTCAGTAAATATATTCACATTTACCCTAATTAAGTAGCTTAGTAATGCTGAGGAACGTCAGTAAATATATTCACATTTACCCTAATTAAGTAGCTTAGTAATGCTGAGGAACGTCAGTAAATATATTCACATTTACCCTAATTAAGTAGCTTAGTAATGCTGAGGAACGTCAGTAAATATATTCACATTTACCCTAATTAAGTAGCTTAGTAATGCTGAGGAACGTCAGTAAATATATTCACATTTACCCTAATTAAGTAGCTTAGTAATGCTGAGGAACGTCAGTAAATATATTCACATTTACCCTAATTAAGTAGCTTAGTAATGCTGAGGAACGTCAGTAAATATATTCACATTTACCCTAATTAAGTAGCTTAGTAATGCTGAGGAACGTCAGTAAATATATTCACATTTACCCTAATTAAGTAGCTTAGTAATGCTGAGGAACGTCAGTAAATATATTCACATTTACCCTAATTAAGTAGCTTAGTAATGCTGAGGAACGTCAGTAAATATATTCACATTTACCCTAATTAAGTAGCTTAGTAATGCTGAGGAACGTCAGTAAATATATTCACATTTACCCTAATTAAGTAGCTTAGTAATGCTGAGGAACGTCAGTAAATATATTCCCATTTACCCTAATTAAGTAGCTTAGTAATGCTGAGGAACGTCAGTAAATATGTTCACATTTACCCTAATTAAGTAGCTTAGTAATGCTGAGGAACGTCAGTAAATATATTCACATTTAACCTAATTAAGTAGCTTAGTAATGCTGAGGAACGTCAGTAAATATATTCCCATTTACCCTAATTAAGTAGCTTAGTAATGCTGAGGAACGTCAGTAAATATATTCACATTTACCCTAATTAAGTAGCTTAGTAATGCTGAGGAACGTCAGTAAATATATTCACATTTACCCTAATTAAGTAGCTTAGTAATGCTGAGGAACGTCAGTAAATATATTCACATTTACCCTAATTAAGTAGCTTAGTAATGCTGAGGAACGTCAGTAAATATATTCACATTTACCCTAATTAAGTAGCTTAGTAATGCTGAGGAACGTCAGTAAATATATTCACATTTACCCTAATTAAGTAGCTTAGTAATGCTGAGGAACGTCAGTAAATATATTCACATTTACCCTAATTAAGTAGCTTAGTAATGCTGAAGAACGTCAGTAAATATATTCACATTTACCCTAATTAAGTAGCTTAGTAATGCTGAGGAACGTCAGTAAATATATTCACATTTATCCTAATTAAGTAGCTTAGTAATGCTGAGGAACGTCAGTAAATATATTCACATTTACCCTAATTAAGTAGCTTAGTAATGCTGAGGAACGTCAGTAAATATATTCACATTTACCCTCATTAAGTAGCTTAGTAATGCTGAGGAACGTCAGTAAATATATTCCCATTTACCCTAATTAAGTAGCTTAGTAATGCTGAGGAACGTCAGTAAATATATTCCCATTTACCCTAATTAAGTAGCTTAGTAATGCTGAGGAACGTCAGTAAATATATTCACATTTACCCTAATTAAGTAGCTTAGTAATGCTGAGGAACGTCAGTAAATATATTCACATTTACCCTAATTAAGTAGCTTAGTAATGCTGAGGAACGTCAGTAAATATATTCACATTTACCCTAATTAAGTAGCTTAGTAATGCTGAGGAACGTCAGTAAATATATTCACATTTACCCTAATTAAGTACCTTAGTAATCCTGAGGAACGTCAGTAAATATATTCACATTTTCCCTGTAATTACAAATTAATTGTATTTCTTTGTAACTTCCTTTGAAAGAACATTGAAATTTTTTTTATATCTCGGAATGATTAAAATTTATCGATTTATTTCTAATCTTTTATTTCCTCCATATTTACAACCCCCAAATCCAATACCTAATAAAGCACCCCTTTCTACCCTAAAGTTAGATTGCACTGATATTTGAGTCACTTTGTAGTTGCGTTGGGTCGAATATCCAATGTAAATCGATTGAATCTTGGCCTTTGATGTAGGCAGAGGCTTTGACGGAATGAGATTAATGCAAACGAATTCAATGAAATAGGACCCATCTCAGATTACTTGACTTTGAGGGATTTCCAATCCCAGCGATTTACACTCGCCTTACTTTTTATTGCCACTTATTTGCTATCCCGATACTATTGCTGGAGAAATCCTGGCACATCTAAGCTTACAGAGGGAATCCAACTCACTTAAAATATTGTTGGCGTCATTTGTAAGACATAAACGTTAATAAGCTAAGAGCGTTTATTATTTAACAGCGCCCTGTAACAAAACGCAAACAGAAAACAGCAGCAGTATTTTATAATGAAGTATAAAATAGCGAAGTATAGGTAGTATGAATGGTGAAGTATGGTTAGTATGAATAGTGAAGTGTGGTTAGTATGAATAGTGAAGTGTGGCTAGTATAAATAGTGAAGTGTGGTTAGTATGAATAGTGAAGTGTGGTTAGTATGAATAGTGAAGTATGGTTAGTATGAATAGTGAAGTGTGGTTAGTATGAATAGTGAAGTGTGGCTAGTATAAATAGTGAAGTGTGGTTAGTATGAATAGTGAAGTGTGGTTAGTATGAATAGTGAAGTGTGGCTAGTATAAATAGTGAAGTGTGGTTAGTATGAATAGTGAAGTGTGGTTAGTATGAATAGTGAAGTATTGTTAGTATGAATAGTGAAGTGTGGTTAGTATGAATAGTGAAGTGTGGCTAGTATAAATAGGGAAGTGTGGTTAGTATGAATAGTGAAGTGTGGTTAGTATGAATAGTGAAGTGTGGCTAGTATAAATAGTGAAGTGTGGTTAGTATGAATAGTGAAGTGTGGTTAGTATGAATAGTGAAGTATGGTTAGTATGAATAGTGAAGTGTAGTTAGTATGAATAGTGAAGTGTGGTTAGTATGAATAGTGAAGTGTAGTTAGTATGAATAGTGAAGTATGGGTAGTATGAATAGTGAAGTATGGTTAGTATGAATAGTGAAGTGTGGTTAGTATGAATAGTGAAGTATTGTTAGTATGAATAGTGAAGTGTGGTTAGTATGAATAGTGAAGTGTGGCTAGTATAAATAGGGAAGTGTGGTTAGTATGAATAGTGAAGTATGGTTAGTATGAATAGTGAAGTGTGGTTAGTATGAATAGTGAAGTATGGTTAGTATGAATAGTGAAGTGTGGTTAGTATGAATAGTGAAGTGTGGTTAGTATGAATAGTGTAGTATGGTTAGTATAAATAGTGAAGTATGGTTAGTATGAATAGTGAAGTGTGGTTAGTATGAATAGTGAAGTATGGTTAGTATGAATGGTGAAGTGTGGTTAGTATGAATAGTGAAGTGTGGTTAGTATGAATAGTGTAGTATGGTTAGTATGAATAGTGAAGTATGGTTAGTATGAATAGTGAAGTATGGTTAGTATGAATAGTGAAGTGTGGTTAGTATGAATGGTGAAGTGTGGTTAGTATGAATAGTGAAGTGTGGTTAGTATGAATAGTGAAGTATGGTTAGTATGAATAGTGAAGTGTGGTTAGAATGAATGGTGAAGTATGGTTATGATATTTTAGCAAATAACTTGTGTAATCTGTGACGTATATATTTAATGTGATATTTATATATCAAACCGTATTTCATAAACAAGAATATTTATAAATTTTATTTGCTCATAGCTTTTTATCAGTTTTTCAATTTCTACTATTAAGCTCACTTGAGGGGGGAGTAGGCCTAAGCCCTATCATGTTGAAATTTGGTTCGCAGATAGGTCTAGGATTTGGGTGCGACCCTGTGCTGTAACAATACTTCAACAAGGACTATGGGGCACGAGAAGAGCCCTGGAGTCAGGTTCGGTTTTCTGTTATTTGCGAATGCAAAGAGGTCGGTAGTTATACATTCAGCAATTCCCGTGGTGAGGACAACAGCTAAATGTTCTACCTTGTGGTTCCTCCGAGAATCCCAAATGTTCGTCAACTTTAAACATCCCTTAACTTGGCATTTACCTTAACGCTTATACAAATTTAGGAAAATAAATCTAAACATTGAGAAATTATGATGCTAACAATTGGCTTGGCGTTGAGAAACGACGCAACAAATTAGGAATTCTTTCTTCAAGACAAACGCTTTCGATAAGTTAATCAATCAATAAGGCAGTGTTAAATATTCCCCTTTGGCAAACATGCTTCAGCCACAGCCACGTAATGTAATGTATGCTGCACCTCCCTCCCGATCCTGTAATTGCTTTCTCCAATGGCTTCATTAATCATATAGGGCTGTTACCTTTGCCTTAATGTTGCACTCAGTAATACTGAAGACTGTAACAATGCAGCAATCTGACACTGGAGAAGAGAGAAACAAGGCTCTAAGCAGTTGTAAGGAAACTTATATTCATTACGCATCAAGACTTTCTACTTAATCATATAGGGCTGTTACCTTTGCCTTAATGTTCCACTCAGTAATACTGAAGACTGTAACAATGCAGCAATCTGACACTGGAGAAGAGAGAAACAAGGCTCTAAGCAGTTGTAAGGAAACTTATATTCATTACGCATCAAGACTTTCTACTTAATCATATAGGGCTGTTACCTTTGCCTTAATGTTCCACTCAGTAATACTGAAGACTGTAACAATGCAGCAATCTGACACTGGAGAAGAGAGAAACAAGGCTCTAAGCAGTTGTAAGGAAACTTATATTCATTACGCATCAAGACTTTCTACTTAATCATATAGGGCTGTTACCTTTGCCTTAATGTTCCACTCAGTAATACTGAAGACTGTAACAATGCAGCAATCTGACACTGGAGAAGAGAGAAACAAGGCTCTAAGCAGTTGTAAGGAAACTTATATTCATTACGCATCAAGACTTTCTACTTAATCATATAGGGCTGTTACCTTTGCCTTAATGTTCCACTCAGTAATACTGAAGACTGTAACAATGCAGCAATCTGACACTGGAGAAGAGAGAAACAAGGCTCTAATCAGTTGTAAGGAAACTTATATTCATTACGCATCAAGACTTTCTACTTAATCATATAGGGCTGTTACCTTTGCCTTAATGTTCCACTCAGTAATACTGAAGACTGTAACAATGCAGCAATCTGACACTGGAGAAGAGAGAAACAAGGCTCTAATCAGTTGTAAGGAAACTTATATTCATTACGCATCAAGACTTTCTACTTAATCATATAGGGCTGTTACCTTTGCCTTAATGTTCCACTCAGTAATACTGAAGACTGTAACAATGCAGCAATCTGACACTGGAGAAGAGAGAAACAAGGCTCTAAGCAGTTGTAAGGAAACTTATATTCATTACGCATCAAGACTTTCTACTTAATCATATAGGGCTGTTACCTTTGCCTTAATGTTCCACTCAGTAATACTGAAGACTGTAACAATGCAGCAATCTGACACTGGAGAAGAGAGAAACAAGGCTCTAAGCAGTTGTAAGGAAACTTATATTCATTACGCATCAAGACTTTCTACTTAATCATATAGGGCTGTTACCTTTGCCTTAATGTTCCACTCAGTAATACTGAAGACTGTAACAATGCAGCAATCTGACACTGGAGAAGAGAGAAACAAGGCTCTAATCAGTTGTAAGGAAACTTATATTCATTACGCATCAAGACTTTCTACTTAATCATATAGGGCTGTTACCTTTGCCTTAATGTTCCACTCAGTAATACTGAAGACTGTAACAATGCAGCAATCTGACACTGGAGAAGAGAGAAACAAGGCTCTAATCAGTTGTAAGGAAACTTATATTCATTACGCATCAAGACTTTCTGCTTAATCATATAGGGCTGTTACCTTTGCCTTAATGTTCCACTCAGTAATACTGAAGACTGTAACAATGCAGCAATCTGACACTGGAGAAGAGAGAAACAAGGCTCTAAGCAGTTGTAAGGAAACTTATATTCATTACGCATCAAGACTTTCTACTTAATCATATAGGGCTGTTACCTTTGCCTTAATGTTCCACTCAGTAATACTGAAGACTGTAACAATGCAGCAATCTGACACTGGAGAAGAGAGAAACAAGGCTCTAATCAGTTGTAAGGAAACTTATATTCATTACGCATCAAGACTTTCTACTTAATCATATAGGGCTGTTACCTTTGCCTTAATGTTCCACTCAGTAATACTGAAGACTGTAACAATGCAGCAATCTGACACTGGAGAAGAGAGAAACAAGGCTCTAATCAGTTGTAAGGAAACTTATATTCATTACGTATCAAGACTTTCTACTTAATCATATAGGGCTGTTACCTTTGCCTTAATGTTCCACTCAGTAATACTGAAGACTGTAACAATGCAGCAATCTGACACTGGAGAAGAGAGAAACAAGGCTCTAATCAGTTGTAAGGAAACTTATATTCATTACGTATCAAGGCTTTCTACTTAATCATATAGGGCTGTTACCTTTGCCTTAATGTTCCACTCAGTAATACTGAAGACTGTAACAATGCAGCAATCTGACACTGGAGAAGAGAGAAACAAGGCTCTAATCAGTTGTAAGGAAACTTATATTCATTACGCATCAAGACTTTCTACTTAATCATATAGGGCTGTTACCTTTGCCTTAATGTTCCACTCAGTAATACTGAAGACTGTAACAATGCAGCAATCTGACACTGGAGAAGAGAGAAACAAGGCTCTAATCAGTTGTAAGGAAACTTATATTCATTACGTATCAAGGCTTTCTACTTAATCATATAGGGCTGTTACCTTTGCCTTAATGTTCCACTCAGTAATACTGAAGACTGTAACAATGCAGCAATCTGACACTGGAGAAGAGAGAAACAAGGCTCTAATCAGTTGTAAGGAAACTTATATTCATTACGTATCAAGGCTTTCTACTTAATCATATAGGGCTGTTACCTTTGCCTTAATGTTCCACTCAGTAATACTGAAGACTGTAACAATGCAGCAATCTGACACTGGAGAAGAGAGAAACAAGGCTCTAATCAGTTGTAAGGAAACTTATATTCATTACGTATCAAGGCTTTCTACTTAATCATATAGGGCTGTTACCTTTGCCTTAATGTTGCACTCAGTAATACTGAAGACTGTAACAATGCAGCAATCTGACACTGGAGAAGAGAGAAACAAGGCTCTAATCAGTTGTAAGGAAACTTATATTCATTACGTATCAAGGCTTTCTACTTAATCATATAGGGCTGTTACCGTTGCCTTAATGTTGCACTCAGTAATACTGAAGACTGTAACAATGCAGCAATCTGACACTGGAGAAGAGAGAAACAAGGCTCTAATCAGTTGTAAGGAAACTTATATTCATTACGTATCAAGGCTTTCTACTTAATCATATAGGGCTGTTACCTTTGCCTTAATGTTCCACTCAGTAATACTGAAGACTGTAACAATGCAGCAATCTGACACTGGAGAAGAGAGAAACAAGGCTCTAATCAGTTGTAAGGAAACTTATATTCATTACGCATCAAGACTTTCTACTTAATCATATAGGGCTGTTACCTTTGTCTTAATGTTCCACTCAGTAATACTGAAGACTGTAACAATGCAGCAATCTGACACTGGAGAAGAGAGAAACAAGGCTCTAATCAGTTGTAAGGAAACTTATATTCAATACGCATCAAGGCTTTCTACTTAATCATATAGGGCTGTTACCTTTGCCTTAATGTTCCACTCAGTAATACTGAAGACTGTAACAATGCAGCAATCTGACACTGGAGAGAAACAAGGCTCTAATCAGTTGTAAAGAAACTTATATTCATTACGTATCAAGGCTTTCTACTTAATCATATAGGGCTGTTACCTTTGCCTTAATGTTCCACTCAGTAATACTGAAGACTGTAACAATGCAGCAATCTGACACTGGAGAAGAAAGAAACAAGGCTCTAATCAGTTGTAAGGAAACTTATATTCATTACGTATCAAGGCTTTCTACTTAATCATATAGGGCTCTACCTTTGCCTTAATGTTCCACTCAGTAATACTGAAGACTGTAACAATGCAGCAATCTGAAACTGGAGAAGAGAGAAACAAGGCTCTAATCAGTTGTAAGGAAACTTATATTCATTACGTATCAAGGCTTTCTACTTAATCATATAGGGCTGTTACCTTTGCCTTAATGTTCCACTCAGTAATACTGAAGACTGTAACAATGCAGCAATCTGACACTGGAGAAGAGAGAAACAAGGCTCTAATCAGTTGTAAGGAAACTTATATTCATTACGTATCAAGGCTTTCTACTTAATCATATAGGGCTGTTACCTTTGCCCTAATGTTCCACTCAGTAATACTGAAGACTGTAACAATGCAGCAATGGAGAAGAGAGAAACAAGGCTCTAATCAGTTGTAAGGAAACTTATATTCATTACGTAACAAGGCTTTCTACTTAATCATATAGGGCTGTTACCTTTGCCTTAATGTTCCACTCAGTAATACTGAAGACTGTAACAATGCAGCAATCTGACACTGGAGAAGAGAGAAACAAGGCTCTAATCAGTTGTAAGGAAACTTATATTCATTACGTATCAAGGCTTTCTACTTAATCATATAGGGCTGTTACCTTTGCCTTAATGTTCCACTCAGTAATACTGAAGACTGTAACAATGCAGCAATCTGACACTGGAGAAGAGAGAAACAAGGCTATAAGCAGTTGTAAGGAAACTTATATTCATTACGTATCAAGGCTTTCTACTTAATCATATAGGGCTGTTACCTTTGCCTTAATGTTCCACTCAGTAATACTGAAGACTGTAACAATGCAGCAATCTGACACTGGAGAAGAGAGAAACAAGGCTATAAGCAGTTGTAAGGAAACTTATATTCATTACGTATCAAGGCTTTCTACTTAATCATATAGGGCTGTTACCTTTGCCTTAATGTTCCACTCAGTAATACTGAAGACTGTAACAATGCAGCAATCTGACACTGGAGAAGAGAGAAACAAGGCTCTAATCAGTTGTAAGGAAACTTATATTCATTACGCATCAAGACTTTCTAATTAATCATATAGGGCTGTTACCTTTTCCTTAGTGTTGCACTCAGTAATACTGAAGACTGTAACAATGCAGCAATCTGACACTGGAGAAGAGAGAAACAAGGCTCTAAACAGTTGTAAGGAAACTTATATTCATTACGTATCAAGACTTTCTACTTAATCATATAGGGCTGTTACCTTTGCCTTAATGTTCCACTCAGTAATACTGAAGACTGTAATAACGCAGCAATCTGACACTGGAGAAGAGAGAAACAAGGCTCTAATCAGTTTTAAGGAAACTTATATTCATTACGCATCAAGGCTTTCTACTTAATCATATAGGGCTGTTACCTTTGCATTAATGTTCCACTCAGTAATACTGAAGACTGTAACAATGCAGCAATCTGACACTGGAGAAGAGAGAAACAAGGCTCTAATCAGTTGTAAGGAAACTTATATTCATTACGCATCAAGACTTTCTACTTAATCATATAGGGCTGTTACCTTTGCCTTAATGTTCCACTCAGTAATACTGAAGACTGTAACAATGCAACAATCTGACACTGGAGAAGAGAGAAACAAGGCTCTAATCAGTTGTAAGGAAACTTATATTCATTACGCATCAAGGCTTTCTACTTAATCATATAGGGCTGTTACCTTTGCCTTAATGTTCCACTCAGTAATACTGAAGACTGTAACAATGCAGCAATCTGACACTGGAGAGAAACAAGGCTCTAATCAGTTGTAAAGAAACTTATATTCATTACGTATCAAGGCTTTCTACTTAATCATATAGGGCTGTTACCTTTGCCTTAATGTTCCACTCAGTAATACTGAAGACTGTAACAATGCAGCAATCTGACACTGGAGAAGAGAGAAACAAGGCTCTAATCAGTTGTAAGGAAACTTATATTCATTACGTATCAAGGCTTTCTACTTAATCATATAGGGCTGTTACCGTTGCCTTAATGTTGCACTCGGTAATACTGAAGACTGTAACAATGCAGCAATCTGAAACTGGAGAAGAGAGAAACAAGGCTCTAATCAGTTGTAAGGAAACTTATATTCATTACGTATCAAGGCTTTCTACTTAATCATATAGGGCTGTTACCTTTGCCTTAATGTTCCACTCAGTAATACTGAAGACTGTAACAATGCAGCAATCTGACACTGGAGAAGAGAGAAACAAGGCTCTAAGCAGTTGTAAGGAAACTTATATTCATTACGTATCAAGGCTTTCTACTTAATCATATAGGGCTGTTACCTTTGCCTTAATGTTCCACTCAGTAATACTGAAGACTGTAACAATGCAGCAATCTGACACTGGAGAAGAGAGAAACAATGCTCTAATCAGTTGTAAGGAAACTTATATTCATTACGTATCAAGGCTTTCTACTTAATCATATAGGGCTGTTACCTTTGCCTTAATGTTCCACTCAGTAATACTGAAGACTGTAACAATGCAGCAATGGAGAAGAGAGAAACAAGGCTCTAATCAGTTGTAAGGAAACTTATATTCATTACGTATCAAGGCTTTCTACTTAATCATATAGGGCTGTTACCTTTGCCTTAATGTTCCACTCAGTAATACTGAAGACTGTAACAATGCAGCAATCTGACACTGGAGAAGAGAGAAACAAGGCTCTAATCAGTTGTAAGGAAACTTATATTCATTACGCATCAAGACTTTCTACTTAATCATATAGGGCTGTTACCTTTGCCTTAGTGTTGCACTCAGTAATACTGAAGACTGTAACAATGCAGCAATGGAGAAGAGAGAAACAAGGCTCTAATCAGTTGTAAAGAAACTTATATTCATTACGTATCAAGGCTTTCTACTTAATCATATAGGGCTGTTACCTTTGCCTTAATGTTCCACTCAGTAATACTGAAGACTGTAACAATGCAGCAATCTGACACTGGAGAAGAGAGAAACAAGGCTCTAATCAGTTGTAAGGAAACTTATATTCATTACGTATCAAGGCTTTCTACTTAATCATATAGGGCTGTTACCGTTGCCTTAATGTTGCACTCAGTAATACTGAAGACTGTAACAATGCAGCAATCTGACACTGGAGAAGAGAGAAACAAGGCTCTAAGCAGTTGTAAGGAAACTTATATTCATTACGTATCAAGGCTTTCTACTTAATCATATAGGGCTGTTACCGTTGCCTTAATGTTGCACTCAGTAATACTGAAGACTGTAACAATGCAGCAATCTGACACTGGAGAAGAGAGAAACAAGGCTCTAAGCAGTTGTAAGGAAACTTATATTCATTACGTATCAAGGCTTTCTACTTAATCATATAGGGCTGTTACCTTTGCCTTAATGTTTCACTCAGTAATACTGAAGACTGTAACAATGCAGCAATCTGACACTGGAGAAGAGAGAAACAAGGCTCTAAGCAGTTGTAAGGAAACTTATATTCATTACGTATCAAGACTTTCTACTTAATCATATAGGGCTGTTACCTTTTCCTTAGTGTTGCACTCAGTAATACTGAAGACTGTAACAATGCAGCAATCTGACACTGGAGAAGAGAGAAACAAGGCTCTAAGCAGTTGTAAGGAAACTTATATTCATTACGCATCAAGACTTTCTACTTAATCATATAGGGCTGTTACCTTTGCCTTAATGTTCCACTCAGTAATACTGAAGACTGTAACAATGCAGCAATCTGACACTGGAGAAGAGAGAATCAAGGCTCTAATCAGTTGTAAGGAAACTTATATTCATTACGTATCAAGGCTTTCTACTTAATCATATAGGGCTGTTACCGTTGCCTTAATGTTGCACTCAGTAATACTGAAGACTGTAACAATGCAGCAATCTGACACTGGAGAAGAGAAAAACAAGGCTCTAATCAGTTGTAAGGAAACTTATATTCATTACGTATCAAGGCTTTCTACTTAATCATATAGGGCTGTTACCTTTGCCTTAATGTTCCCCTCAGTAATACTGAAGACTGTAACAATGCAGCAATCTGACACTGGAGAAGAGAGAAACAAGGCTCTAATCAGTTGTAAGGAAACTTATATTCATTACGCATCAAGACTTTCTACTTAATCATATAGGGCTGTTACCGTTGCCTTAATGTTGCACTCAGTAATACTGAAGACTGTAACAATGCAGCAATGGAGAAGAGAGAAACAAGGCTCTAATCAGTTGTAAGGAAACTTATATTCATTACGTATCAAGGCTTTCTACTTAATCATATAGGGCTGTTACCTTTGCCTTAATGTTCCACTCAGTAATACTGAAGACTGTAACAATGCAGCAATGGAGAAGAGAGAAACAAGGCTCTAATCAGTTGTAAGGAAACTTATATTCATTACGTATCAAGGCTTTCTACTTAATCATATAGGGCTGTTACCTTTGCCTTAATGTTCCACTCAGTAATACTGAAGACTGTAACAATGCAGCAATCTGACACTGGAGAAGAGAGAAACAAGGCTCTAATCAGTTGTAAGGAAACTTATATTCATTACGTATCAAGGCTTTCTACTTAATCATATAGGGCTGTTACCGTTGCCTTAATGTTGCACTCAGTAATACTGAAGACTGTAACAATGCAGCAATCTGACACTGGAGAAGAGAGAAACAAGGCTCTAATCAGTTGTAAGGAAACTTATATTCATTACGCATCAAGACTTTCTACTTAATCATATAGGGCTGTTACCTTTTCCTTAGTGTTGCACTCAGTAATACTGAAGACTGTAACAATGCAGCAATCTGACACTGGAGAGAAACAAGGCTCTAATCAGTTGTAAGGAAACTTATATTCATTACTTATCAAGGCTTTCTACTTAATCATATAGGGCTGTTACCTTTGCCTTAATGTTCCACTCAGTAATACTGAAGACTGTAACAATGCAGCAATCTGACACTGGAGAGAAACAAGGCTCTAATCAGTTGTAAGGAAACTTATATTCATTACGTATCAAGGCTTTCTACTTAATCATATAGGGCTGTTACCTTTGCCTTAATGTTCCACTCAGTAATACTGAAGACTGTAACAATGCAGCAATCTGACACTGGAGAGAAACAAGGCTCTAATCAGTTGTAAGGAAACTTATATTCATTACGTATCAAGGCTTTCTACTTAATCATATAGGGCTGTTACCTTTGCCTTAATGTTCCACTCAGTAATACTGAAGACTGTAACAATGCAGCAATCTGACACTGGAGAGAAACAAGGCTCTAATCAGTTGTAAGGAAACTTATATTCATTACGTATCAAGGCTTTCTACTTAATCATATAGGGCTGTTACCTTTGCCTTAATGTTCCACTCAGTAATACTGAAGACTGTAACAATGCAGCAATCTGACACTGGAGAAGAGAGAAACAAGGCTCTAAGCAGTTGTAAGGAAACTTATATTCATTACGTATCAAGGCTTTCTACTTAATCATATAGGGCTGTTACCTTTGCCTTAATGTTCCACTCAGTAATACTGAAGACTGTAACAATGCAGCAATCTGAAACTGGAGAAGAGAGAAACAAGGCTCTAATCAGTTGTAAGGAAACTTATATTCATTACGCATCAAGACTTTCTACTTAATCATATAGGGCTGTTACCTTTGCCTTAATGTTCCACTCAGTAATACTGAAGACTGTAACAATGCAGCAATCTGACACTGGAGAAGAGAGAAACAAGGCTCTAATCAGTTGTAAGGAAACTTATATTCATTACGCATCAAGGCTTTCTACTAAATCATATAGGGCTGTTACCTTTGCCTTAATGTTCCACTCAGTAATACTGAAGACTGTAACAATGCAGCAATCTGACACTGGAGAGAAACAAGGCTCTAATCAGTTGTAAAGAAACTTATATTCATTACGTATCAAGGCTTTCTACTTAATCATATAGGGCTGTTACCTTTGCCTTAATGTTCCACTCAGTAATACTGAAGACTGTAACAATGCAGCAATCTGACACTGGAGAAGAGAGAAACAAGGCTCTAATCAGTTGTAAGGAAACTTATATTCATTACGTATCAAGGCTTTCTACTTAATCATATAGGGCTGTTACCGTTGCCTTAATGTTGCACTCTGTAATACTGAAGACTGTAACAATGCAGCAATCTGAAACTGGAGAAGAGAGAAACAAGGCTCTAATCAGTTGTAAGGAAACTTAAATTCATTACGCATCAAGACTTTCTACTTAATCATATAGGGCTGTTACCTTTGCCTTAGTGTTCCACTCAGTAATACTGAAGACTGTAACAATGCAGCAATCTGACACTGGAGAAGAGAGAAACAAGGCTCTAATCAGTTGTAAGGAAACTTATATTCATTACGTATCAAGGCTTTCTACTTAATCATATAGGGCTGTTACCTTTGCCTTAGTGTTCCACTCAGTAATACTGAAGACTGTAACAATGCAGCAATCTGACACTGGAGAAGAGAGAAACAAGGCTCTAATCAGTTGTAAGGAAACTTATATTCATTACGTATCAAGGCTTTCTACTTAATCATATAGGGCTGTTACCTTTGCCTTAATGTTCCACTCAGTAATACTGAAGACTGTAACAATGCAGCAATCTGACACTGGAGAGAAACAAGGCTCTAATCAGTTGTAAGGAAACTTATATTCATTACGTATCAAGGCTTTCTACTTAATCATATAGGGCTGTTACCTTTACCTTAATGTTCCACTCAGTAATACTGAAGACTGTAACAATGCAGCAATCTGACACTGGAGAAGAGAGAAACAAGGCTCTAATCAGTTGTAAGGAAACTTATATTCATTACGTATCAAGGCTTTCTACTTAATCATATAGGGCTGTTACCTTTGCCTTAATGTTCCACTCAGTAATACTGAAGACTGTAACAATGCAGCAATGGAGAAGAGAGAAACAAGGCTCTAATCAGTTGTAAGGAAACTTATATTCATTACGTATCAAGGCTTTCTACTTAATCATATAGGGCTGTTACCTTTGCCTTAATGTTCCACGCAGTAATACTGAAGACTGTAACAATGCAGCAATCTGACACTGGAGAAGAGAGAAACAAGGCTCTAATCAGTTGTAGGGAAACTTATATTCATTACGTATCAAGGCTTTCTACTTAATCATATATGGCTGTTACCGTTGCCTTAATGTTGCACTCAGTAATACTGAAGACTGTAACAATGCAGCAATCTGACACTGGAGAAGAGAGAAACAAGGCTCTAAGCAGTTGTAAGGAAACTTATATTCATTACGTATCAAGGCTTTCTACTTAATCATATAGGGCTGTTACCTTTGCCTTAATGTTCCACTCAGTAATACTGAAGACTGTAACAATGCAGCAATCTGACACTGGAGAAGAGAGAAACAAGGCTCTAATCAGTTGCAAGGAAACTTATATTCATTACGCATCAAGACTTTCTACTTAATCATATAGGGCTGTTACCGTTGCCTTAATGTTGCACTCAGTAATACTGAAGACTGTAACAATGCAGCAATGGAGAAGAGAGAAACAAGGCTCTAATCAGTTGTAAGGAAACTTATATTCATTACGTATCAAGGCTTTCTACTTAATCATATAGGGCTGTTACCTTTGCCTTAATGTTCCACTCAGTAATACTGAAGACTGTAACAATGCAGCAATGGAGAAGAGAGAAACAAGGCTCTAATCAGTTGTAAGGAAACTTATATTCATTACGTATCAAGGCTTTCTACTTAATCATATAGGGCTGTTACCTTTGCCTTAATGTTCCACTCAGTAATACTGAAGACTGTAACAATGCAGCAATCTGACACTGGAGAAGAGAGAAACAAGGCTCTAATCAGTTGTAAGGAAACTTATATTCATTACGTATCAAGGCTTTCTACTTAATCATATAGGGCTGTTACCGTTGCCTTAATGTTGCACTCAGTAATACTGAAGACTGTAACAATGCAGCAATCTGACACTGGAGAAGAGAGAAAGAAGGCTCTAATCAGTTGTAAGGAAACTTATATATATTACGCATCAAGACTTTCTACTTAATCATATAGGGCTGTTACCTTTTCCTTAGTGTTGCACTCAGTAATACTGAAGACTGTAACAATGCAGCAATCTGACACTGGAGAGAAACAAGGCTCTAATCAGTTGTAAGGAAACTTATATTCATTACTTATCAAGGCTTTCTACTTAATCATATAGGGCTGTTACCTTTGCCTTAATGTTCCACTCAGTAATACTGAAGACTGTAACAATGCAGCAATCTGACACTGGAGAGAAACAAGGCTCTAATCAGTTGTAAGGAAACTTATATTCATTACGTATCAAGGCTTTCTACTTAATCATATAGGGCTGTTACCTTTGCCTTAATGTTCCACTCAGTAATACTGAAGACTGTAACAATGCAGCAATCTGACACTGGAGAGAAACAAGGCTCTAATCAGTTGTAAGGAAACTTATATTCATTACGTATCAAGGCTTTCTACTTAATCATATAGGGCTGTTACCTTTGCCTTAATGTTCCACTCAGTAATACTGAAGACTGTAACAATGCAGCAATCTGACACTGGAGAAGAGAGAAACAAGGCTCTAAGCAGTTGTAAGGAAACTTATATTCATTACGTATCAAGGCTTTCTACTTAATCATATAGGGCTGTTACCTTTGCCTTAATGTTCCACTCAGTAATACTGAAGACTGTAACAATGCAGCAATCTGAAACTGGAGAAGAGAGAAACAAGGCTCTAATCAGTTGTAAGGAAACTTATATTCATTACGCATCAAGACTTTCTACTTAATCATATAGGGCTGTTACCTTTGCCTTAATGTTCCACTCAGTAATACTGAAGACTGTAACAATGCAGCAATCTGACACTGGAGAAGAGAGAAACAAGGCTCTAATCAGTTGTAAGGAAACTTATATTCATTACGCATCAAGGCTTTCTACTAAATCATATAGGGCTGTTACCTTTGCCTTAATGTTCCACTCAGTAATACTGAAGACTGTAACAATGCAGCAATCTGACACTGGAGAGAAACAAGGCTCTAATCAGTTGTAAAGAAACTTATATTCATTACGTATCAAGGCTTTCTACTTAATCATATAGGGCTGTTACCTTTGCCTTAATGTTCCACTCAGTAATACTGAAGACTGTAACAATGCAGCAATCTGACACTGGAGAAGAGAGAAACAAGGCTCTAATCAGTTGTAAGGAAACTTATATTCATTACGTATCAAGGCTTTCTACTTAATCATATAGGGCTGTTACCGTTGCCTTAATGTTGCACTCGGTAATACTGAAGACTGTAACAATGCAGCAATCTGAAACTGGAGAAGAGAGAAACAAGGCTCTAATCAGTTGTAAGGAAACTTATATTCATTACGCATCAAGACTTTCTACTTAATCATATAGGGCTGTTACCTTTGCCTTAGTGTTCCACTCAGTAATACTGAAGACTGTAACAATGCAGCAATCTGACACTGGAGAAGAGAGAAACAAGGCTCTAATCAGTTGTAAGGAAACTTATATTCATTACGTATCAAGGCTTTCTACTTAATCATATAGGGCTGTTACCTTTGCCTTAGTGTTCCACTCAGTAATACTGAAGACTGTAACAATGCAGCAATCTGACACTGGAGAAGAGAGAAACAAGGCTCTAATCAGTTGTAAGGAAACTTATATTCATTACGTATCAAGGCTTTCTACTTAATCATATAGGGCTGTTACCTTTGCCTTAATGTTCCACTCAGTAATACTGAAGACTGTAACAATGCAGCAATCTGACACTGGAGAGAAACAAGGCTCTAATCAGTTGTAAGGAAACTTATATTCATTACGTATCAAGGCTTTCTACTTAATCATATAGGGCTGTTACCTTTACCTTAATGTTCCACTCAGTAATACTGAAGACTGTAACAATGCAGCAATCTGACACTGGAGAAGAGAGAAACAAGGCTCTAATCAGTTGTAAGGAAACTTATATTCATTACGTATCAAGGCTTTCTACTTAATCATATAGGGCTGTTACCTTTGCCTTAATGTTCCACTTAGTAATACTGAAGACTGTAACAATGCAGCAATGGAGAAGAGAGAAACAAGGCTCTAATCAGTTGTAAGGAAACTTATATTCATTACGTATCAAGGCTTTCTACTTAATCATATAGGGCTGTTACCTTTGCCTTAATGTTCCACGCAGTAATACTGAAGACTGTAACAATGCAGCAATCTGACACTGGAGAAGAGAGAAACAAGGCTCTAATCAGTTGTAGGGAAACTTATATTCATTACGTATCAAGGCTTTCTACTTAATCATATATGGCTGTTACCGTTGCCTTAATGTTGCACTCAGTAATACTGAAGACTGTAACAATGCAGCAATCTGACACTGGAGAAGAGAGAAACAAGGCTCTAAGCAGTTGTAAGGAAACTTATATTCATTACGCATCAAGACTTTCTACTTAATCATATAGGGCTGTTACCTTTTCCTTAGTGTTGCACTCAGTAATACTGAAGACTGTAACAATGCAGCAATCTGACACTGGAGAGAAACAAGGCTCTAATCAGTTGTAAGGAAACTTATATTCATTACTTATCAAGGCTTTCTACTTAATCATATAGGGCTGTTACCTTTGCCTTAATGTTCCACTCAGTAATACTGAAGACTGTAACAATGCAGCAATCTGACACTGGAGAGAAACAAGGCTCTAATCAGTTGTAAGGAAACTTATATTCATTACGTATCAAGGCTTTCTACTTAATCATATAGGGCTGTTACCTTTGCCTTAATGTTCCACTCAGTAATACTGAAGACTGTAACAATGCAGCAATCTGACACTGGAGAGAAACAAGGCTCTAATCAGTTGTAAGGAAACTTATATTCATTACGTATCAAGGCTTTCTACTTAATCATATAGGGCTGTTACCTTTGCCTTAATGTTCCACTCAGTAATACTGAAGACTGTAACAATGCAGCAATCTGACACTGGAGAGAAACAAGGCTCTAATCAGTTGTAAGGAAACTTATATTCATTACGTATCAAGGCTTTCTACTTAATCATATAGGGCTGTTACCTTTGCCTTAATGTTCCACTCAGTAATACTGAAGACTGTAACAATGCAGCAATCTGACACTGGAGAAGAGAGAAACAAGGCTCTAAGCAGTTGTAAGGAAACTTATATTCATTACGTATCAAGGCTTTCTACTTAATCATATAGGGCTGTTACCTTTGCCTTAATGTTCCACTCAGTAATACTGAAGACTGTAACAATGCAGCAATCTGAAACTGGAGAAGAGAGAAACAAGGCTCTAATCAGTTGTAAGGAAACTTATATTCATTACGCATCAAGACTTTCTACTTAATCATATAGGGCTGTTACCTTTGCCTTAATGTTCCACTCAGTAATACTGAAGACTGTAACAATGCAGCAATCTGACACTGGAGAAGAGAGAAACAAGGCTCTAATCAGTTGTAAGGGAACTTATATTCATTACGCATCAAGGCTTTCTACTAAATCATATAGGGCTGTTACCTTTGCCTTAATGTTCCACTCAGTAATACTGAAGACTGTAACAATGCAGCAATCTGACACTGGAGAGAAACAAGGCTCTAATCAGTTGTAAAGAAACTTATATTCATTACGTATCAAGGCTTTCTACTTAATCATATAGGGCTGTTACCTTTGCCTTAATGTTCCACTCAGTAATACTGAAGACTGTAACAATGCAGCAATCTGACACTGGAGAAGAGAGAAACAAGGCTCTAATCAGTTGTAAGGAAACTTATATTCATTACGTATCAAGGCTTTCTACTTAATCATATAGGGCTGTTACCGTTGCCTTAATGTTGCACTCGGTAATACTGAAGACTGTAACAATGCAGCAATCTGAAACTGGAGAAGAGAGAAACAAGGCTCTAATCAGTTGTAAGGAAACTTATATTCATTACGCATCAAGACTTTCTACTTAATCATATAGGGCTGTTACCTTTGCCTTAGTGTTCCACTCAGTAATACTGAAGACTGTAACAATGCAGCAATCTGACACTGGAGAAGAGAGAAACAAGGCTCTAATCAGTTGTAAGGAAACTTATATTCATTACGTATCAAGGCTTTCTACTTAATCATATAGGGCTGTTACCTTTGCCTTAGTGTTCCACTCAGTAATACTGAAGACTGTAACAATGCAGCAATCTGACACTGGAGAAGAGAGAAACAAGGCTCTAATCAGTTGTAAGGAAACTTATATTCATTACGTATCAAGGCTTTCTACTTAATCATATAGGGCTGTTACCTTTGCCTTAATGTTCCACTCAGTAATACTGAAGACTGTAACAATGCAGCAATCTGACACTGGAGAGAAACAAGGCTCTAATCAGTTGTAAGGAAACTTATATTCATTACGTATCAAGGCTTTCTACTTAATCATATAGGGCTGTTACCTTTACCTTAATGTTCCACTCAGTAATACTGAAGACTGTAACAATGCAGCAATCTGACACTGGAGAAGAGAGAAACAAGGCTCTAATCAGTTGTAAGGAAACTTATATTCATTACGTATCAAGGCTTTCTACTTAATCATATAGGGCTGTTACCTTTGCCTTAATGTTCCACTCAGTAATACTGAAGACTGTAACAATGCAGCAATGGAGAAGAGAGAAACAAGGCTCTAATCAGTTGTAAGGAAACTTATATTCATTACGTATCAAGGCTTTCTACTTAATCATATATGGCTGTTACCGTTGCCTTAATGTTGCACTCAGTAATACTGAAGACTGTAACAATGCAGCAATCTGACACTGGAGAAGAGAGAAACAAGGCTCTAAGCAGTTGTAAGGAAACTTATATTCATTACGTATCAAGGCTTTCTACTTAATCATATAGGGCTGTTACCTTTGCCTTAATGTTCCACTCAGTAATACTGAAGACTGTAACAATGCAGCAATCTGACACTGGAGAAGAGAGAAACAAGGCTCTAATCAGTTGTAAGGAAACTTATATTCATTACGCATCAAGGCTTTCTACTTAATCATATAGGGCTGTTACCTTTGCCTTAATGTTGCACTCAGTAATACTGAAGACTGTAACAATGCAGCAATCTGACACTGGAGAAGAGAGAAACAAGGCTCTAATCAGTTGTAAGGAAACTTATATTCATTACGTATCAAGGCTTTCTACTTAATCATATAGGGCTGTTACCTTTGCCTTAATGTTCCACTCAGTAATACTGAAGACTGTAACAATGCAGCAATCTGACACTGGAGAAGAGAGAAACAAGGCTCTAATCAATTGTAAGGAAACTTATATTCTTTACGCATCAAGGCTTTCTACTTAATCATATAGGGCTGTTACCGTTGCCTTAATGTTGCACTCAGTAATACTGAAGACTGTAACAATGCAGCAATCTGACACTGGAGAAGAGAGAAACAAGGCTCTAAGCAGTTGTAAGGAAACTTATATTCATTACGTATCAAGGCTTTCTACTTAATCATATAGGGCTGTTACCTTTGCCTTAATGTTCCACTCAGTAATACTGAAGACTGTAACAATGCAGCAATCTGACACTGGAGAAGAGAGAAACAAGGCTCTAATCAGTTGTAAGGAAACTTATATTCATTACGTATCAAGGCTTTCTACTTAATCATATAGGGCTTTTACCTTTGCCTTAATGTTCCACTCAGTAATACTGAACACTGTAACAATGCAGCAATCTGACACTGGAGAAGAGAGAAACAAGGCTCTAATCAGTTGTAAGGAAACTTATATTCATTAAGTATCAAGGCTTTCTACTTAATCATATAGGGCTGTTACCGTTGCCTTAATGTTGCACTCAGTAATACTGAAGACTGTAACAATGCAGCAATCTGACACTGGAGAAGAGAGAAACAAGGCTCTAATCAGTTGTAAGGAAACTTATATTCATTACGCATCAAGACTTTCTACTTAATCATATAGGGCTGTTACCGTTGCCTTAATGTTGCACTCAGTAATACTGAAGACTGTAACAATGCAGCAATGGAGAAGAGAGAAACAAGGCTCTAATCAGTTGTAAGGAAACTTATATTCATTACGTATCAAGGCTTTCTACTTAATCATATAGGGCTGTTACCTTTGCCTTAATGTTCCACTCAGTAATACTGAAGACTGTAACAATGCAGCAATGGAGAAGAGAGAAACAAGGCTCTAATCAGTTGTAAGGAAACTTATATTCATTACGTATCAAGGCTTTCTACTTAATCATATAGGGCTGTTACCTTTGCCTTAATGTTCCACTCAGTAATACTGAAGACTGTAACAATGCAGCAATCTGACACTGGAGAGAAACAAGGCTCTAATCAGTTGTAAGGAAACTTATATTCATTACGTATCAAGGCTTTCTACTTAATCATATAGGGCTGTTACCGTTGCCTTAATGTTGCACTCAGTAATACTGAAGACTGTAACAATGCAGCAATCTGACACTGGAGAAGAGAGAAACAAGGCTCTAATCAGTTGTAAGGAAACTTATATTCATTACGCATCAAGACTTTCTACTCAATCATATAGGGCTGTTACCTTTTCCTTAGTGTTGCACTCAGTAATACTGAAGACTGTAACAATGCAGCAATCTGACACTGGAGAGAAACAAGGCTCTAATCAGTTGTAAGGAAACTTATATTCATTACTTATCAAGGCTTTCTACTTAATCATATAGGGCTGTTACCTTTGCCTTAATGTTCCACTCAGTAATACTGAAGACTGTAACAATGCAGCAATCTGACACTGGAGAGAAACAAGGCTCTAATCAGTTGTAAGGAAACTTATATTCATTACGTATCAAGGCTTTCTACTTAATCATATAGGGCTGTTACCTTTGCCTTAATGTTCCACTCAGTAATACTGAAGACTGTAACAATGCAGCAATCTGACACTGGAGAGAAACAAGGCTCTAATCAGTTGTAAGGAAACTTATATTCATTACGTATCAAGGCTTTCTACTTAATCATACAGGGCTGTTACCTTTGCCTTAATGTTCCACTCAGTAATACTGAAGACTGTAACAATGCAGCAATCTGACACTGGAGAGAAACAAGGCTCTAATCAGTTGTAAGGAAACTTATATTCATTACGTATCAAGGCTTTCTACTTAATCATATAGGGCTGTTACCTTTGCCTTAATGTTCCACTCAGTAATACTGAAGACTGTAACAATGCAGCAATCTGACACTGGAGAAGAGAGAAACAAGGCTCTAAGCAGTTGTAAGGAAACTTATATTCATTACGTATCAAGGCTTTCTACTTAATCATATAGGGCTGTTACCTTTGCCTTAATGTTCCACTCAGTAATACTGAAGACTGTAACAATGCAGCAATCTGAAACTGGAGAAGAGAGAAACAAGGCTCTAATCAGTTGTAAGGAAACTTATATTCATTACGCATCAAGACTTTCTACTTAATCATATAGGGCTGTTACCTTTGCCTTAATGTTCCACTCAGTAATACTGAAGACTGTAACAATGCAGCAATCTGACACTGGAGAAGAGAGAAACAAGGCTCTAATCAGTTGTAAGGAAACTTATATTCATTACGCATCAAGGATTTCTACTAAATCATATAGGGCTGTTACCTTTGCCTTAATGTTCCACTCAGTAATACTGAAGACTGTAACAATGCAGCAATCTGACACTGGAGAGAAACAAGGCTCTAATCAGTTGTAAAGAAACTTATATTCATTACGTATCAAGGCTTTCTACTTAATCATATAGGGCTGTTACCTTTGCCTTAATGTTCCACTCAGTAATACTGAAGACTGTAACAATGCAGCAATCTGACACTGGAGAAGAGAGAAACAAGGCTCTAATCAGTTGTAAGGAAACTTATATTCATTACGTATCAAGGCTTTCTACTTAATCATATAGGGCTGTTACCGTTGCCTTAATGTTGCACTCGGTAATACTGAAGACTGTAACAATGCAGCAATCTGAAACTGGAGAAGAGAGAAACAAGGCTCTAATCAGTTGTAAGGAAACTTATATTCATTACGCATCAAGACTTTCTACTTAATCATATAGGGCTGTTACCTTTGCCTTAGTGTTCCACTCAGTAATACTGAAGACTGTAACAATGCAGCAATCTGACACTGGAGAAGAGAGAAACAAGGCTCTAATCAGTTGTAAGGAAACTTATATTCATTACGTATCAAGGCTTTCTACTTAATCATATAGGGCTGTTACCTTTGCCTTAGTGTTCCACTCAGTAATACTGAAGACTGTAACAATGCAGCAATCTGACACTGGAGAAGAGAGAAACAAGGCTCTAATCAGTTGTAAGGAAACTTATATTCATTACGTATCAAGGCTTTCTACTTAATCATATAGGGCTGTTACCTTTGCCTTAATGTTCCACTCAGTAATACTGAAGACTGTAACAATGCAGCAATCTGACACTGGAGAGAAACAAGGCTCTAATCAGTTGTAAGGAAACTTATATTCATTACGTATCAAGGCTTTCTACTTAATCATATAGGGCTGTTACCTTTACCTTAATGTTCCACTCAGTAATACTGAAGACTGTAACAATGCAGCAATCTGACACTGGAGAAGAGAGAAACAAGGCTCTAATCAGTTGTAAGGAAACTTATATTCATTACGTATCAAGGCTTTCTACTTAATCATATAGGGCTGTTACCTTTGCCTTAATGTTCCACTCAGTAATACTGAAGACTGTAACAATGCAGCAATGGAGAAGAGAGAAACAAGGCTCTAATCAGTTGTAAGGAAACTTATATTCATTACGTATCAAGGCTTTCTACTTAATCATATAGGGCTGTTACCTTTGCCTTAATGTTCCACGCAGTAATACTGAAGACTGTAACAATGCAGCAATCTGACACTGGAGAAGAGAGAAACAAGGCTCTAATCAGTTGTAGGGAAACTTATATTCATTACGTATCAAGGCTTTCTACTTAATCATATATGGCTGTTACCGTTGCCTTAATGTTGCACTCAGTAATACTGAAGACTGTAACAATGCAGCAATCTGACACTGGAGAAGAGAGAAACAAGGCTCTAAGCAGTTGTAAGGAAACTTATATTCATTACGTATCAAGGCTTTCTACTTAATCATATAGGGCTGTTACCTTTGCCTTAATGTTCCACTCAGTAATACTGAAGACTGTAACAATGCAGCAATCTGACACTGGAGAAGAGAGAAACAAGGCTCTAATCAGTTGTAAGGAAACTTATATTCATTACGCATCAAGGCTTTCTACTTAATCATATAGGGCTGTTACCTTTGCCTTAATGTTGCACTCAGTAATACTGAAGACTGTAACAATGCAGCAATCTGACACTGGAGAAGAGAGAAACAAGGCTCTAATCAGTTGTAAGGAAACTTATATTCATTACGTATCAAGGCTTTCTACTTAATCATATAGGGCTGTTACCTTTGCCTTAATGTTCCACTCAGTAATACTGAAGACTGTAACAATGCAGCAATCTGACACTGGAGAAGAGAGAAACAAGGCTCTAATCAATTGTAAGGAAACTTATATTCATTACGCATCAAGGCTTTCTACTTAATCATATAGGGCTGTTACCGTTGCCTTAATGTTGCACTCAGTAATACTGAAGACTGTAACAATGCAGCAATCTGACACTGGAGAAGAGAGAAACAAGGCTCTAAGCAGTTGTAAGGAAACTTATATTCATTACGTATCAAGGCTTTCTACTTAATCATATAGGGCTGTTACCTTTGCCTTAATGTTCCACTCAGTAATACTGAAGACTGTAACAATGCAGCAATCTGACACTGGAGAAGAGAGAAACAAGGCTCTAATCAGTTGTAAGGAAACTTATATTCATTACGTATCAAGGCTTTCTACTTAATCATATAGGGCTTTTACCTTTGCCTTAATGTTCCACTCAGTAATACTGAACACTGTAACAATGCAGCAATCTGACACTGGAGAAGAGAGAAACAAGGCTCTAATCAGTTGTAAGGAAACTTATATTCATTAAGTATCAAGGCTTTCTACTTAATCATATAGGGCTGTTACCGTTGCCTTAATGTTGCACTCAGTAATACTGAAGACTGTAACAATGCAGCAATCTGACACTGGAGAAGAGAGAAACAAGGCTCTAAGCAGTTGTAAGGAAACTTATATTCATTACGTATCAAGGCTTTCTACTTAATCATATAGGGCTGTTACCTTTGCCTTAATGTTCCACTCAGTAATACTGAAGACTGTAACAATGCAGCAATCTGACACTGGAGAAGAGAGAAACAAGGCTCTAAGCAGTTGTAAGGAAACTTATATTCATTACGTATCAAGACTTTCTACTTAATCATATAGGGCTGTTACCTTTTCCTTAGTGTTGCACTCAGTAATACTGAAGACTGTAACAATGCAGCAATCTGACACTGGAGAAGAGAGAAACAAGGCTCTAAGCAGTTGTAAGGAAACTTATATTCATTACGCATCAAGACTTTCTACTTAATCATATAGGGCTGTTACCTTTGCCTTAATGTTCCACTCAGTAATACTGAAGACTGTAACAATGCAGCAATCTGACACTGGAGAAGAGAGAAACAAGGCTCTAATCAGTTGTAAGGAAACTTATATTCATTACGTATCAAGGCTTTCTACTTAATCATATAGGGCTGTTACCGTTGCCTTAATGTTGCACTCAGTAATACTGAAGACTGTAACAATGCAGCAATCTGACACTGGAGAAGAGAGAAACGAGGCTCTAATCAGTTGTAAGGAAACTTATATTCATTACGTATCAAGGCTTTCTACTTAATCATATAGGGCTGTTACCTTTGCCTTAATGTTCCCCTCAGTAATACTGAAGACTGTAACAATGCAGCAATCTGACACTGGAGAAGAGAGAAACAAGGCTCTAATCAGTTGTAAGGAAACTTATATTCATTACGCATCAAGACTTTCTACTTAATCATATAGGGCTGTTACCGTTGCCTTAATGTTGCACTCAGTAATACTGAAGACTGTAACAATGCAGCAATGGAGAAGAGAGAAACAAGGCTCTAATCAGTTGTAAGGAAACTTATATTTATTACGTATCAAGGCTTTCTACTTAATCATATAGGGCTGTTACCTTTGCCTTAATGTTCCACTCAGTAATACTGAAGACTGTAACAATGCAGCAATGGAGAAGAGAGAAACAAGGCTCTAATCAGTTGTAAGGAAACTTATATTCATTACGTATCAAGGCTTTCTACTTAATCATATAGGGCTGTTACCTTTGCCTTAATGTTCCACTCAGTAATACTGAAGACTGTAACAATGCAGCAATCTGACACTGGAGAAGAGAGAAACAAGGCTCTAATCAGTTGTAAGGAAACTTATATTCATTACGTATCAAGGCTTTCTACTTAATCATATAGGGCTGTTACCGTTGCCTTAATGTTGCACTCAGTAATACTGAAGACTGTAACAATGCAGCAATCTGACACTGAAGAAGAGAGAAACAAGGCTCTAATCAGTTGTAAGGAAACTTATATTCATTACGCATCAAGACTTTCTACTTAATCATATAGGGCTGTTACCTTTTCCTTAGTGTTGCACTCAGTAATACTGAAGACTGTAACAATGCAGCAATCTGACACTGGAGAGAAACAAGGCTCTAATCAGTTGTAAGGAAACTTATATTCATTACGTATCAAGGCTTTCTACTTAATCATATAGGGCTGTTACCTTTGCCTTAATGTTCCACTCAGTAATACTGAAGACTGTAACAATGCAGCAATCTGACACTGGAGAGAAACAAGGCTCTAATCAGTTGTAAGGAAACTTATATTCATTACGTATCAAGGCTTTCTACTTAATCATATAGGGCTGTTACCTTTGCCTTAATGTTCCACTCAGTAATACTGAAGACTGTAACAATGCAGCAATCTGACACTGGAGAGAAACAAGGCTCTAATCAGTTGTAAGGAAACTTATATTCATTACGTATCAAGGCTTTCTACTTAATCATATAGGGCTGTTACCTTTGCCTTAATGTTCCACTCAGTAATACTGAAGACTGTAACAATGCAGCAATCTGACACTGGAGAGAAAAAAGGCTCTAATCAGTTGTAAGGAAACTTATATTCATTACGTATCAAGGCTTTCTACTTAATCATATAGGGCTGTTACCTTTGCCTTAATGTTCCACTCAGTAATACTGAAGACTGTAACAACGCAGCAATCTGACACTGGAGAAGAGAGAAACAAGGCTCTAATCAGTTGTAAGGAAACTTATATTCATTACGTATCAAGGCTTTCTACTTAATCATATAGGGCTGTTACCGTTGCCTTAATGATCCACTCAGTAATACTGAAGACTGTAACAATGCAGCAATGGAGAAGAGAGAAACAAGGCTCTAATCAGTTGTAAGGAAACTTATATTCATTACGCATCAAGACTTTCTACTTAATCATATAGGGCTGTTACCTTTTCCTTAGTGTTGCACTCAGTAATACTGAAGACTGTAACAATGCAGCAATCTGACACTGGAGAAGAGAGAAACAAGGCTCTAATCAGTTGTAAGGAAACTTATATTCATTACGTATCAAGGCTTTCTACTTAATCATATAGGGCTGTTACCTTTGCCTTAGTGTTGCACTCAGTAATACTGAAGACTGTAACAATGCAGCAATCTGACACTGGAGAAGAGAGAAACAAGGCTCTAATCAGTTGTAAGGAAACTTATATTCATTACGTATCAAGGCTTTCTACTTAATCATATAGGGCTGTTACCTTTGCCTTAGTGTTGCACTCAGTAATACTGAAGACTGTAACAATGCAGCAATGTGACACTGGAGAAGAGAGAAACAAGGCTCTAATCAGTTGTAAGGAAACTTATATTCATTACGTATCAAGGCTTTCTACTTAATCATATAGGGCTGTTACCTTTGCCTTAGTGTTGCACTCAGTAATACTGAAGACTGTAACAATGCAGCAATCTGACACTGGAGAAGAGAGAAACAAGGCTCTAATCAGTTGTAAGGAAACTTATATTCATTACGTATCAAGGCTTTCTACTTAATCATATAGGGCTGTTACCTTTGCCTTAGTGTTGCACTCAGTAATACTGAAGACTGTAACAATGCAGCAATCTGACACTGGAGAATAGAGAAACAAGGCTCTAAGCAGTTGTAAGGAAACTTATATTCATTACGTATCAAGGCTTTCTACTTAATCATATAGGGCTGTTACCTTTGCCTTAGTGTTGCACTCAGTAATACTGAAGACTGTAACAATGCAGCAATCTGACACTGGAGAAGAGAGAAACAAGGCCCTAAGCAGTTGTAAGGAAACTTATATTCATTACGCATCAAGGCTTTCTACTTAATCATATAGGGCTGTTACCTTTGCCTTAGTGTTGCACTCAGTAATACTGAAGACAGTAACAATGCAGCAATCTGACACTGGAGAAGAGAGCAACAAGGCTCTAATCAGTTGTAAGGAAACTTATATTCATTACGCATCAAGGCTTTCTACTTAATCATATAGGGCTGTTACCTTTGCCTTAGTGTTGCACTCAGTAATACTGAAGACAGTAACAATGCAGCAATCTGACACTGGAGAAGAGAGCAACAAGGCTTTCTACTTAATCATATAGGGCTGTTACCTTTGCCTTAGTGTTGCACTCAGTAATACTGAAGACAGTAACAATGCAGCAATCTGACACTGGAGAAGAGAGCAACAAGGCTTTCTACTTAATCATATAGGGCTGTTACCCTATAGGACTGTTACTAAAACGGTCTTGTTAATCTTGATGAACCAAACAGGAATTGCGATAACCAACTAAGTAACTGCCTAATCCCATGACTATAAACGATTTTAATTTGACATTTTAATTAGGTATAAAGTTTTAGTAAATATTAAAATATTTTATAAAAAACTTGAAAAATTGTATTTCACAAAGATTACAGTGTAAGCCCTTTAGGGAGCGGACAGCTGTTGTATGAAAGCGTTTTGTAGGTCAGGATTCTCCTGTACAACGCTTTGTCTCACTAAGCCGGCTCCTCACAGTGAATCGTTTTACGCCCCAATTAGCCGCAAGACGTTTTAATTTAGTAAATATTAAAAATATACAACCTTTTATGTGACAAGAAAATTATAGTAAAATGTGATTAAGAAACAACTTTCTTAATTAATTACTTTAATGTAATTGAAGTTTTTTGACTTAATTGAAGTTAATTTGAAAATATCTTCCAAGCATATACATGACACAACACTAATAAATCTTCTCTCTCTCTCTCTCTCACCCTTTCTCTCTCTATCTCTCTCTTTCTCTCTCTCTCTTTTCTCTCTATCTCTCTCTCTTTATCTATCTATTTTTATCTGTGTGTGTATATATATATATATATATATATAAGTTATATAAACATTTTATGTGAACATTTCATAATTAAATGCGTGCTAGGAAAATTCCTGCTTACGCAGCTTTAGTATTATATAGGTGTGAGAACAGAGCCCCGGCAGTGTGTAAGTCGCCTCTGTATCGCACAGACGTTTTCCACTCCGATTGAGTGCATATCAATTGTATTGTTTTATTAAGTAAAAATTTATGTAACAGTTTTCTAAATTAATTGTTTATTAAATTCAAAGGTTTGTTAAAAATAAAAATCATTTTTAAAAACCTTTCTTGCTTAATATAAAACGTAACTGGCGCAGTTGGTAGGACATCTCGGGAAAATTAATGAACATAATTTTTTTTCGATTTCAATCGATTAACCGAGATACTGCAAACACGCGATTCGTTACAGAGTGCATATCTGTAACGACATCAAGAAAACGGTAGGACACCTCAAGGAAGTTAACGAATATAACGTCCGTCGGTTTTAACCGTTAATTGAGGAAACCTTAAGTAGAGTGAATATCTACAACCACTTAATAGAGCGCATATCTATTAAGAACACGAGCGAATATCGTGTAAGTGAAAAGTGAAAGTTGTTCAAATGAGCAAAGTATTTTGGATCAACTTGTAAGTAGATCTTAAGATATAGAATTAAGAAAAAGTAGAGTAAATACTTTTTAATTTTATATAATTGATTTTTTGATTTTATTATTTTAAAGAAAATAATATTTTAAAATGGCAACGCCAACATTAAAGAAAGAATATCTAGACATGATTCCTGAGTATAGTGGAGAGCCCACTATGCTCCACAGATTTATTTCTATATGTGACAAAGTAGTAAATAAGTTTTATGTAAGCGAAAATCCAGAGGATTTTCAAAATGAATATTTATTCTCTTCTATACTAGCTAAACTAAAAGGCCAAGCATTAGAAATGGTAGTAAACTCAAACTCATATAACTGGTATGAGATTAAAAAAGTATTATTAACCAGCTATTCAGACAAAAGAGATTGTTTTACCTTAAATTTAGAAATGGCTGAGTTAAAACAAGAGCATAACGAATCACCTTTTAAATTTTATGAAAGAATTCAAAAACTATTAAATTTACAAATTTCATTTTTTGTTAATAAAGAGCCACAAAGACAATTGGCCAAAGATGTTTTAATAGAATATGTTCAGAAACTAGCTTTAAGAGTTCTCCTTAGAGGTTTACATGAACCTGTAGGATCGCTAATGCGAACCAAAAATCCAGATTCTCTTAGCGAAGCACTTAATATGCTTACTAACGATTTTCAATTTAAAAATAACAAATTATTTCAAAATGTTAAACACAACATTCCACCTAGGGCCCCACAATACCCGCCTATTCGCAAACCCCTTCCTAACAAACAAACCTTCCAAAACTATAGGCCCAACTACCAAAATAATCCTAACCAATTTACTAAACCTAACTCATACGTGCAGCAAAATCAACAACCGAGACAGTCTAACAACTACACACCATTAAAAGTTCATCAAAAATTTGAACCAGAACCAATGAGCATTTCCACACGTCAAACAGGGAACACAATTAGACAAAATAGACTTTATCAGATGACAGGGAAACCAATAGAGGAGGAAAATTACGATCAAACTATGAATCGATTGACTGAACAAATGACTAACTCTTATCTGACCGAACAAACAGATTATGAACCGCAAGAGGACCCTGACAGCTACATAGACTTTGATGATTCCCCGCGAGAGGAAAACGCATGCGGATTCACTCAAGAGGACAATCATACCCAAAATCATTTTTTAGGACTAACCACATTAAAAAGACATTTTCCATAATGCATATAGAAGACGACACAAACGAACTACCGTACATCCACGATCCCAAGACCAATTTAAAGATGCTGATTGACACTGGAAGTACGAGATCATTTATTAAAAAATCAATAGCTTTCCAATTTTTCAAAAACACTCTAAAACAAGAGCCATTTGAAGTGAGTACAGCTCATGGAGTATCAAAAGAAAAATACAGTTGTACGCTACCCCTTTTAGGAAAAGAAACAACCAAATTCTATTTATTTGATTTCCATAAAGATTTTGACTTACTCCTTGGATTAGATAACATAAAAGAATTAAAAATTAATTTAAATTTTGTGAATGATAAATTAATATTTCGCAATAAGCAAATGCCGATCAAATATTTTAACACAGAAGAACAAAATAATAATAATAACAATAATAATAATAATATAAGCGAATGTCAGGAACAGAAAGCAAAAAAGGGAACAAGTTATGTTATACAAGCCCGCGCTAGCCAAACGATTAAATTTAGAATACAAAATATTCAAGATGGAGAAGGACTCTTACCATACAAAAACTTAAATGGATTAGAAATTCCGCAGTGTATAGTCTCAGTACACAAGGGAGAAGCCTACTGCCCTATAATAAACAACACAGAAGTAAATGTAGAATTAACAGTAAATGAACCATTAGAATTAAAATCTTTAGAAGAATACAATATCCTTAGACCTGATGCAATGCAAATGAACGCTAATTTCAATTTATTAGATTATAAACAAAAAAATTCGAGAAGAAAAAATTTAGATTTATCAAAATTTAGAATGGAACATATGAACTCGGAAGAAAAATCCGCTATAACAAGTTTAATAAAAGATTATGCAGATTTATTCCATATTGAGGGAAACGATTTAACTTTTACCAACCAAATAAAACATGTTATTAGGACTACTGATGAAATTCCCGTATACTCCAGAAATTATAGATATCCAGAGATTTACAAGAACGAAATTAATAAACAAACTGAGGACATGCTTGAACAAGGAATTATTAGACCTTCAAATTCTCCATGGAACTCTCCTGTCTGGATTGTACCCAAAAAACAAGACGCTTCTGGCAAAAGAAAATTTCGATTAGTAATAGATTTTAGGGGATTAAACAAGAAAACAATTGACGATAAATTTCCCTTGCCAAACATTACCGACATATTAGATAAATTAGGACGATCTCAGTATTTTACAACTTTAGATTTAGCCTCAGGATTTCACCAAGTAGAAATGGATAAAAATAGCATAGAAAAAACAGCGTTTTCAACAGAAACGGGACACTATGAATTTTTAAGAATGCCTTTTGGATTAAAGAATAGCCCCCCTACATTTCAAAGAATTATGAATAACATTCTGAGAGGAATCCAAAATGAAACATGTTTAGTTTATTTAGACGATATTATAATTTACTCCACTAGCCTCCAAGAACATATACAAAGACTTAAAGAAGTATTCGACAGATTACGCAAAGCCAACTTTAAAGTACAGCTGGATAAAACAGAATTTTTAAGAAAAGAAGTAGCGTATCTAGGGCATGTTGTTACACCGGAAGGCGTAAAACCTAACCCAGCAAAGATTTTGGCAATCAAAAACTATCCAATACCCAAAACCACCAAACAAATTAAAGGATTTTTAGGACTAATAGGCTATTATCGAAAATTTATTAAAAACTTCGCCAAGATAACAAAACCCTTTACTAACTGTTTAAAGAAAAATGCAAAAATAAACATAGAAAATCCAGACTTCATAGAATGTTTTGAGACATGTAAAAATATACTGACTAATGAGCCCCTTCTACAATACCCAGATTTTGAAAAGGAGTTTACTCTAACAACAGACGCTAGTAATTTTGCACTAGGAGCAATTTTAAGCCAGGACAAAAATGGGAAGGACCTTCCTATAGCGTATGCCAGCAGAACTTTAAACGACAGCGAAACTAATTACTCCGCGATTGAAAAGGAATTACTAGCAATCGTATGGGCCACTAAACACTTTAGGCCTTATTTATTTGGAAGAAAATTTAAAATTTATACAGACCATAAACCTTTACAATGGTTATTTTCAGTTAAAGAACCAAACTCCAAGCTTTTAAGATGGAGATTAAGATTAGAAGAATATGATTATGACATAAGATACAAAAAAGGGAAATTAAACCAAAACGCAGATGCCCTGTCTAGAATACAATTGAACATTACTAATAAAAGGTCAACAAACACCCAACACACTGTAGAACCAGACCTTGATTTATCTCCAGCTGGATTAATCGAACGTTTCTTCCCGGAATTAAATGAAGATAACGAGTCTATGGTCGTACAACTCGACGCAACAGATAATGCCAACTTAGAGTACGATCAAGAAAGTGACAGTCAAACCGTGCATTCCAACTTCGAAGGGAACACCCAAATTGAAATACCAATTTCCGACGAACCTGTAAACTTTGGGAGAAATCAAATATTTTTGTCATTAGTAAAATACGAACCAAAGAAAGTAAAAATTATAAAACTATTCGGAACTTCAAAAATTCGTTTAATGGTCGAAATATCAGAAAATAACTTTAAAGAAGACATAGTTAACTTCGTAAAATCATATTTGGTACCCAAAATAAAATATAATCTATATTTTGAAGACGATTTTTACGAGAAATTTGCATCATGCGTAGCCAAAAATTTCAAACAAACTGAACTAAATTTGGTTAAGTGTAATAACAAACTCTTAGACCTAACTTCGGAAGAAGATACCTTAGAAACGATAAGTAATTATCATGTCAGCAAAACCAATCACCGAGGGATACAAGAAACATACGAACAAATTAAGCGAAGATATTATTGGCCTAATTTAAAATCACTAATCCAAAATTTCATAAATCAGTGTGACATATGTCAAAGAACCAAATATGACAGAATGCCCTTACAATTAGAGATGAACTTGACGCCTACAGCTTCAAGGCCTTTCCAGATAATTCACATCGACACTATCTCTTTAGAAAAGAATGCGTTTATCAGCATTGTCGACAGTTTCACAAAGTATGCTCAAGCTTATCGCTTGGGAAGCTCTCAAGCTACAGAGATTGCAGACAAGCTATTAGATTACTTTGCGCAGTTCTGCTTACCAACAGTTATTATCTCAGACAATGGAACGGAGTTTAATAACAGGATTGTGAAGGAGATATTAGACCTGCATAAAATCAAAATCCATTTTATCAGTACACAAAACCCCCAATCAAACGGATTATGTGAAAGATTTCATTCCACCTTAATAGAACACATAAGGCTGTTAAACAATCAAATCTAATTTAAAAAAGACAGTATAATTAAGAAAGTCAAATATGCTATAATTGCCTATAACAATAGCATTCATTCAGTCACAAAATTAACGCCGTGCGAAGTCTTATTTGGACACATAAATTCAAACTCTTTATTAGATATAGATTTAGAAAAACAAATTGTAAATGACTACGTTTTAAACCATAAGGAAAAAACAAAAATACTTTACGAAAACATTAGGGATAGCAATCAAAGAATTAAAGAAAAAGTTTTAGAAAAAAGGAATGTAAACCAAGAACCACTTCCAGAAATACCATCTGAAGTTTATATAAAATCAGTTCAGAAGCAAAGCAAAACGAAAAACAGATATAGCAAGGAAGAGATAGCTTCAATAAACAAGGAAAGAAAAACTGGTAAAATAAAGCCTAGACATCATAACACAAAAGACAAGATACATTTGTCGAAAATTAAAAGGCCTAAGAAGATAAAAAATGTAATTAATGACCAAAATCCTTCTTGTTCATATTCGACACAATCAAATTAAAATCCCTACCATACCTTTGTCCACTAGTTCTATGCAAGAAACTTTATTAAACTTTTAAACAACATTGTTTTTATTAATTGTATGTGTTACAAACTTTTGTAATTAATTAAATGATATGTAACTAATTATGGTAATAAATATTGTTAATTATTTGAAATATGTTATTCACAAAAAGAAATGTAATTGAAGAAAATTAGAAACTATACTCTTAAAGAGATAACAAAACAAAAAGAATTCTTATAAACTGACTAGAATCCTTATCAAATCTATAACAGGCAAGTTGAATGTAAATGATGGTAAAAATTATGAAAAATTATATAAAACTTTTATTGTAATCAATGTAAATTTTGTAGAACAAAAATTAGATTCTGATAACAATTGTATATGTTATAAACATTTTGTATCTATCCTATGATAGAAAAGACTCATTATAAATTGTATTAATCAATTCCAAATACTTTTGCTCAGTTGAATTATAATGAACAGAAAATTAGACTGTAAAATGCCCATCATCAGAAACAATAACGCCTACAAACTACGAGGATACTGCGTTGGAAATCGCAGACCACCCGTTTAACTGGATCTTGGAAATCAACCTTTGCCTGGTGACTTTCTCCAGTGAAGAGGACTTCAGCCCATGCCGAAAATTGCCCTTTACGGAGGCCTATTCAGCAACTTATATACTTCACCCTCATCAAGAAGATGAAGAGGACCTCAACCGATGCCGAAACTTCGCCAACCCCCGAAGTTTTCTTTAGGGATGGAGGAGTTATATAAACATTTTATGTGAACATTTCATAATTAAATGCGTGCTAGGAAAATTCCTGCTTACGCAGCTTTAGTATTATATAGGTGTGAGAACAGAGCCCCGGCAGTGTGTAAGTCGCCTCTGTATCGCACAGACGTTTTCCACTCCGATTGAGTGCATATCAATTGTATTGTTTTATTAAGTAAAAATTTATGTAACAGTTTTCTAAATTAATTGTTTATTAAATTCAAAGGTTTGTTAAAAATAAAAATCATTTTTAAAAACCTTTCTTGCTTAATATAAAACGTAACTTATATATATATATATATAGAGAGAGAGAGAGAGAGAGAGAGAGAGAGAGAGAAAGAGAGAGAGAGAGAGAGAGAGAGAGGAGTTTTATCGCATTGACGGGAGTTATCTTTGTATAGTGTTATGATATCATCAACGTATCTGTGCAAGTAAATAATTTGGTGTGCGTGTGTATTGTTTGTGAGTATCTTGGTGTTTTCTATGTGTTGTAGAAAGATTTCGCTTAGGAGACTACTGATAGGACTTCTCATGGGTAGGCCATCTGGTTGTGAATAGAAGTTTGAGTTGTGGGTGAAATAGTTTTGTTTGGTGATGGTTTGGAGGATGTTTATGATTTCGATAACATGTGTTAGATTGGAACCAGCATAATTGTTGGCACATTTATTACTATATTGCCAAATCTATGTTGTTGCCGTAACATTATACAAATGGAATATATGTTCATTTATTAATTTGTTAATAATACTATTTGTATATAATTCGAATGTTTCATAAAAGTTCATTAATAACCCTTTATTAATTTGTTTTCTAGTTTCATCTTTTCTCTTTATGGAAATTTGTTGCTTTTATGAATACAATGTTTTCTTGTAATCACTTATCACTTACACTATAATGTACTTGCATATATACCAATTAAGATTCCTGTTTAAGTACATCATAGTGTACATATGATGTATATATATATATATATATATATCACATGTTATCTAAATCATAAACATCCTCCAAACCATCACCAAACAAAACTATTTCACCCACAACTCAAACTTCTATTCACAACCAGATGGCCTACCCTTGGGAAGTCCTATCAGTAGTCTCCTAAGCGAAATCTTTCTACAACACTTAGAAAGCACCAAGATACTCACAAACTCTACAACACATAGAAAGCACCAAGATACTCACAAACTCTACAACACATAGAAAGCACCAAGATACTCACAAACTCTACAACACATAGAAAGCACCAAGATACTCACAAACAATACACACGCACACAAAATTATTCACTTGCACAGATACGTTGATGATATCATAACACTATACAAAGATAACTCCCGTCAATGCGATAAAACTCCTCACTTACAAACACCCAAAACTCCACTTCACTTCAGAGATTGAAATCAACCGATCCCTAAACTTCCTCGACCTAACCATAACACAAAGCCACACACAAAAATACAGCTTCAACATTTACAGAAATCCCATAACAACAGACACACTTATCCACAACACCTCAAACCACCTTATCCAACACAAACACACTGCCTTCAGACCCATAGCCTTAAAAAACACCCAATGACCATAGAAAACATAAACAAAGAACTAGACACAATTAAATATTTAGCATACACAAATGGATACAACAACACAATAATAGACAAGCTATGGTACAAAATACAAAAAAAACACTAAAATTAACAGTACAGACAGGGAAAACAAATACATCACATTACCATTCATAAACAAAACAACAAACAAAATAAACCGCAAAATTCAAAAAATAGGATACAAAATAGCATACAAAACTAATAAGTTACAATACAAAATACAACACATCACCAACAACAAAGATAAAGTACAAGCACCAGACGTATACAAACTGAACTGCAACGAATGTAACAAATTCTACATTGGACAAACAGGTCGCAGCTTTAAACAAAAAGTCGAGGAACAGAAACAGAGCACCAACTCAACATTTTACAATCGCATAAAAGAAACAGGACACAAATACACAGACATTTACCATAACCTAGAAATCCTACACATCAACAAAAAAAGGTACACATCTCAACACACTAGAACAATATGAAATTTACAGACACACAAAAACACAAAGTACAATCATATTAAACGAAAAAACACAATACAAATCACACATTCCCTTTGATACTATCGAAAACCTACCTTTAAAACCGTCACCGCTTGACCCAACATCTCCAAGCAGAACACACTGATGAAGATCGGCACATAGCGATCGAAAACGTTCTGTCTCAGTAAGTTTTAACAAATTTACTAAATTTAAAGTTCGGATAGTCATAAACTATTGTCTAAGTGATTAATTAATTTTAGTTTTATATGGGAAGAAAACTTTTCACAAAAGGGGCAAGGTATGCAATATAGTTAGTTAGTTCCATTCGTCTTACAATAAGTAATAACATATGATTTCATAAAACAGCTGATTTTATGTTATAATTTATGTGGTAAAACAGCTGTTTTAATGCATAGGTTATGTTACTTTATTTATAATAATTGTCATTCTTTAATGAAATGTAACTAAAATATTTTTTTTTTTACCCAAGTAAGAATTGACTTTAATTTTTTTATTTAGTTTACTTGTTTTTCATATAAAATTGAAATTAGTTCGTTATAGAATCCAACCATGGATTGAAGGTACTGAAACTCACAGATGCGAAGAGCTGAACTTGTGCCGTCCTGTTTACACTGACGAGAAACCAATTTTAGTTATCATCGCCGATCTCGGATAGTGATTAAGGCACAAATTTTAATATTTGTTGATTCCATCTTCCCGTGAGCTACTAGTCATCACTAAACACTTTTGAATGTTTATAAACTTGCCTATAGTAGCACTTACTTTGTTTGTTGAGGACGGCCGTTTCGGGAGATGTGTCATAATTGTCACCTTGTCCCTAACCTACGTAAACCTTGAGATCAATTACGGTCTGAGTTGACAATGGGACACATCTCCCGAAACAGTCGTCCTCAACAAACAAAGTAAGTGCTACTATAGGCAAGTTTTTAAAACATTTAAAAGTGTTTAAAAGTTTTAAATAAACATTTTAGAAAAATTAAATAATTATTTTTTAAATTACAAAAACATAACAAATAAATATGGAACAAACAACCAAATAAGGACAATAAATAAATAGTTTTTAAAACATAACAACTATGACACAACAATAAATAGGGCTATATAAAGATAAATATAAAACAGCAAAAAGAAATAAAACTTAATAAATAACGATAATAAATTACATTTAATTAATAAAAATAGGTTTTTGAAAATTAAACAAATATCTTTAGCACACAAAAACATAAACAAATATACTATGATAATAAAAAGGTAAATTATATGTATATTAAATCATTTTAAATATTAAATTTAAAATATAATATTTAGGTGGCGAAGGAATGCGATGAAAATATTAAATTTGGTTAAACATTCTGTAAGGAGAAACATAGGCAAAGTATAAAGGAAATTTTAAATTAAAAGGACTTTAATAGAAAGAATTATGTAAATGCGCTTTTCTACTCTATGAAACTTATTAAAAGTCAATGGAAGAAGTTGATTTGTAAGATTTTTCTCTTTTCTGCATCTAATGAAATCTACAACAGCAGCGATAGATCGCAGTGATCGGATATAATTCTGTTATATCGTACTTTTTAAACTTTTATTTTGAACATTTATTTAATCTATTTTAAATATAGAAATAATTGAAAGACAACAATATCGTAAGACTGAATATCTTAAAATTGAATACGTAACATTAAAAAATATTGGGAAAGTACAATATTATTTAAAAAATGAATATTCGTATCATATAACAACGACGCCAATATACATACGTATATTCGTAAAATGGAATGGTATTGATAAAATGGAAAAACAATATTAAAATATAGTAATGGTCTTACATACTTAAATTCGTAAAATGGAATGGTATTGATAAAATAGAAAAACAATATTAAAATATAATAATGGTCTAACATACGTATATTCGTAAAATGGAATGGTATTGATAAAATGGAAAAACAATATTAAAATATAGTAATGGTCTTACATACTTAAATTCGTAAAATGGAATGGTATTGATAAAATAGAAAAACAATATTAAAATAGAATAATGGCCTAACATACTTAAATTCGTACAATGGAATGGTTTTGATAAAATAGAAAAACAATATTAAAATAGAATAATGGCCTAACATACTTAAATTCGTACAATGGAATGGTATTGATAAAATAGAAAAACAATATTAAAATATAATAATGGTCTAACATACGTATATTCGTAAAATGGAATGGTATTGATAAAATAGAAAAACAATATTAAAATATAATAATGGTCTAACATACTTATATTCGTAAAATGAAATGGTATTGATAAAATAGAAAAACAATATTAAAATAGAATAATGGCCTAACATACTTAAATTCGTACAATGGAATGGTATTGATAAAATAGAAAAACAATATTAAAATATAATAATGGTCTAACATACTTATATTCGTAAAATGGAATGGTATTGATAAAATAGAAAAACAATATTAAAATATAATAATGGTCTAACATACTTATATTCGTAAAATGGAATGGTATTGATAAAATAGAAAAACAATATTAAAATAGAATAATGGCCTAACATACTTAAATTCGTACAATGGAATGGTATTGATAAAATAGAAAAACAATATTAAAATATAATAATGGTCTAACATACGTATATTCGTAAAATGGAATGGTATTGATAAAATAGAAAAACAATATTAAAATATAATAATGGTCTAACATACTTATATTCGTAAAATGGAATGGTATTGATAAAATGGAAAAACAATATTAAAATATAATAATGGTCTAACATACGTATATTCGTAAAATGGAATGGTATTGATAAAATGGAAAAACAATATTAAAATATAATAATGGTCTAACATACGTATATTCGTAAAATGGAGTGGTATTGATAAAATGGAAAAACAATATTAAAATATAATAATGGTCTAACATACTTATATTCGTAAAATGGAATGGTATTGATAAAATGGAAAAACAATATTAAAATATAATAATGGTCTAACATACTTATATTCGTAAAATGGAATGGTATTGATAAAATAGAATACTAAGGTATAATAGAACTATATTGAAAAAGAGAATAATATCATAATATTGAATAATATTTATTATACGGAATAATAATTGTAAAATAGAATACTACGGTATAATAGAACTATATTGAAAAAGAGAATAATATCATAATATTGAATAATATTTATTATACGGAATAATAATTGTAAAATAAAATAATATTGGTATAGTTAGAATAGAATATTATCATTTTCTAGAGTAATATTGGGTTAAGGAATAATATTGCTAGAATTAAATAGAATAGTGGAGTTAAATGATATAATATTCCTGAAATGGAATATCATGGGTAAAACGGTAGACTATAATATTGGTAAAATATTTAAAAAAATAGTAAAATAATATTCGTAACAAAGCATAAATATTATTCCTAAAATGGAATGATATAGGTGTAATAGAATAATATTGGAAATAGATAAATAATAGTAAAATAGAATAGTGGAATATATTCCTAAAATAGAATAATATTCCTAGAATTGGAATGCCATGGGTAAAATAGAATTATATTGGTAAAATATAAAAATAGTAGTAAAATAGAATAGTGGAATAATATTCGTAAAATAGAATAATATTCCTAGAATTGGAATGCCATGGGTAAAATAGAATTATATTGGTAAAATATAAAAATAGTAGTAAAATAGAATAGTGGAATAATATTCGTAAAATAGAATAATATTCCTAGAATTGGAATGCCAAGGGTAAAAAAAAAATAATATTGGTAAAATATAAAAATAATAGTAAATTAGAATAGTGGAATAATAATCCTAGAATGGAACATTAGGGCCTATTCCTAAAATGGAAATCCATGGGTAAAATAGAATAATATTGATAAAACAGAAAAATAATATTAAAATAGAATTGTGGAATAATATTCGTAAAAGAGAATAATATTCCCAAAATGGAATGGTATGGGTCAAATTATATAATATGGGTGAAATATGTAATAATAATAAAATAAAACGGTGGAATAATATTCGTAAAACAGAATAAATAATATTCCTAAAATGGAATGATTTAGGTGTAATAGAATAATATTGGTAAGATATAAAAATAATAGTATAACAGGATATTGGAATAATATTCGTAAAATAGAATAATATTCCTAGAATGGAATGTCATGGGTAAAATAGTATAGGCCTAATATTGGTAAAATATAAAAATGACATTAAAATAGAATAGTGGAGTAAAATGGAATGTTCTTGTTGTTGTCTTGTATTTGATGTACAAAGTGCTAAAAGTTCAGACTCCTCTAAAAGTCTTGATGACAAAATCTTGTTGCACTATTCATAGAAAAGGGTGCCATTGCCTCCAAAGAGGTTGGACTTCTGCCTGTTTGGACCGCGGGAGGTATTTTATTTCCCTCCTACCACTCACAGGGCGAACCTGTGGAGAGGCATTCCCCTATCCGCCACCTGGGGACGCGCTCAGTGTGGGTACAGGCTCCCTTACTGAGAGTAAAAAAAAGAATAATATTGTTAAAATGTAAAAATAATAGTAAAGTAGAATAGTGAAATAAAATGGAATGATATTTCTAAAATAGAATAGTATTACTAAAATGGAATGACATGAGTAAAATATAAAAATAATAATAAAATAGATTAGTGGAGTAAAATGGAATGATATGTTAAAATACAATAATTTCATGAAATAGAACTTAAATAATACTTGTTAATTAGCAGGCCTACGTCCTTATAACGAGGCCTGAATTTACATTTAAGATGTTTAGATTTAGGAAGTTCGAAATCTTTATAATATTTTGTCAACATTACATGTTAGTCGACCTTGAAAGTTTGCAGTTACTAAACCGGTGAGTTGGCACTTTGTAACGTCGAGAGGAAGCACGAAGTGTAACGGGCAGGAAACATTACAACTTGCCTACACAAGGAGACAATGTCTCCGTTATTATAGGCCCAGACAGTTAAGTCCGTGTAAACCTTTAATTAAAATGGAAATTATACTAATATTACCAATTTCTTTCGTTACAAATATTACGTAATCACTTACAAACGTGAATAAACAAGTTGCATTTCATGTTTGTTATCGTTACGCGTTTCATTACAATGTGTCGATGTTACAGGAAAGGCGCTTAATTGTTTGAGCCATTTCGCTTATTTCCAAATATAAATTGTAAAATTTCCTGATTTATTTATTAATATTACCACAGAATCTTATTTCCTAGGGATTTTTCTTAGTTTCAAATCGACTGAAGTTTAGTGAATTGGTAGAACTAATTATCCAGTTTGGAATTGGTTTAGAGTTCCGTGCCTTTATTAGTGATTGCCTACTGAGTAGTATCTAATCACTGATGAAGGTGGCATTGTCGTATGTATTAATAAACCCGTTTGCAGTTACAATTGGAGTGAACTGTATACATATTTACCTCTGTGTTTTGTTCTTACTAGCTACGCATATTATTAAATGCTTTTGCTTTAAATTTAAGAACAACATTCTATAACAGTCACTTCAAGGGATTCCTGGATCATCTACTTAATAGAGTATAATTGTAGGCCATAACGTCATTTGCAAACTCTGTCCCCCAAGTGTTCAACTTGCTTAAACTTTCAACTCCTTAATCTTTCTTCTGTCGACATTTCATATTTTATAATTTTGCAACATCTCTTCCATTTCAATAGCTATTTCATCACTTTTGCACATTGTTAAAGCTCACTCGCTTATTGCGGAGTTTTCCATACCTATGTGCTTAATTCCCGCCGTTCAAGCGATCCAGGACTACTCAAAGACTTGGCTTTGGCCTGCCCCCGGATATAGATGCACCTACAACTGTCCCCTACTTGGGAGAAAGATTTAGTGCCAAATTCGGATGACTACACAGCTGTGTATGAAGAGCTTTAAAAAGAGTACAAGACCCTTCCTTTCAAAAATAAAAAGTGATATATCGCAGTACAGGTTTTCAAACGCAGCGTGACCGGTGAAATGCGCAATTGGGATCTGTTACCGGGGGAGGGGAGCGGGGGAGGAGAGCAACGTCACTATACGGACCACTACCTCGTTCACTACACGCGACGTTAAAAAGAAACTGTCTTCACCGGTAATTAACACCACACAGAGCTTCTGCGCATCTCAAGGTCACCGGTCCGGCTAAACCTGACGACCTGTATTCAGATATTGTGGCTATTGTTAATCCTTAGAGACTAAAAAAAGGTATAGCCTACTTACTAAGCTATATTCAGATCACTTTGTGAAGTTCTTGTCCTAAAGTACGGACAACTTCTTAAAAACT
>JBAIZL010000106.1:790000-818523 GCA_036971475.1 Prosapia bicincta
CTTACCATAGAAACGCTTTATTTTACAAGCGTCTTACCATAGAATCATCTTAGCATACAGCATCCTACTATAAAACTTCTACCTTAGCAGCATCTTACCATAAAAGTATCTTAACGTCGATGTTTCTTACTATAGAAACATCTTAGCATAAAACCTCTTACCGTAGAAGCGCCTTACCATAGAAACGCCTTATTTTACAAGCGTCTTACCATAGAATCATCTTAGCATACAGCATCCTACTATAAAACTTCTACCTTAGCAGCATCTTACCATAAAAGCATCTTAACGTCGATGTTTCTTACTATAGAAACATCTTAGCATAAAACCTCTTACCGTAGAAGCGCCTTATCATATAAACGCCTTATTTTACAAGCGTCTTACCATAGAATCATCTTAGCATACAGCATCCTACTATAAAACTTCTACCTTAGCAGCATCTTACCATAAAAGCATCTTAACGTCGATGTTTCTTACTATAGAGACATTTTAGTATAAAACCTCTTACCGTAGAAGCGCCTTACCATAGAAACGCTTTATTTTACAAGCGTCTTACCATAGAGCCATCTTAGCATACAGCATCCTACTATAAAACATCTACCTTAGCATCATCTTACCATAAAACACCTTACCGTCGAAGCGTCTTACCTTAGAACCATCTTACCATAAAAGCATCTTACCGTCGAAGTATCTTACTATAGAAACATATTCGCATAGAAACATCTTGTTATAAAGCCTCTTACTGTAGAAGCACCTTACCATCGAAACGTTTTATTTTACAAGCGTCTTACCATAGAATCATCTTAGCATACAGCATCCAAAACATCTACCTTAGCATCATCTTACCATAAAACACCTTACCGTCGAAGTATCTTACTATAGAAACATCTTAGTATAAAACCTCATACCGTAGAAGCGCCTTACCATAGAAACGCCTTATTTTACAAGTGTCTTACCATAGAATCATCTTAGCATACAACATCCAACTATAAAGCATCTATTTTAGCATCATCTTACCATAAAACACCTTACCGTCAAAGCCTCTTACCTTAGAACCATCTTATCATAAAAGCATCATACCGTGAAAGCTTACTTTCTTACTTGCTTACTAGCCAACGCCCACTCTTGTTTGTTGAGCCATTTGGTGACGCGCTGACCAGTATAGACGAACCAGTGGGTCATCATCATCTCCGGAATGGTCGAGCGCGCTGCACTTCATCAGATGATCCGCATCCATCGTATCGTGTCCACAGAGAGGGCATTCCGGAGTTGGGAGCACACCGATGCGATGTAGATGGGCGGCCAGGTAGTCATGGCCGGTTTGCATTCTGAACTTGGCAACGCCCACAGCTCGTGGAAGTCGGTGGTCGATGGGCCCTGTGCTGACTAGGTTTTCCCATTTTCTTCCTGCTGATTGCTGTGTGAGGTGCAGTTTGCTGGCCCGGTAGATAGTTGCATTGATGATAGTGAAGGCATGCAAATGTGTTGGCCATGGATGTGCCTTTCTTGGCCAGAAAGTCTGCCCTCTCATTTCCATAGATGCTAACAGGTGTCACAGGGCTTTTCTTGTCTCCATTGTTCTTTTGCCGTCTGTATCTGTATTGCGCGATAGGTTACGGATAGCCGCTTGTGAATCGACGAAGAAAACTGCCTGTGTAGGGGCTATTTTGTTTAGTTCTGCGGCTGCTGTTTGTACTGCTGCTATTTCTCCATCGTAGTTGGTCTGGGGAGTTCCCACTGCTAGGTATCTCTCAAAATTGCGACTGTAGTAGGCAGCTCCTGTTGCACCTGTTTCCGGTATTGAAGATCCATCCGTGTATATATGTAACCATTCTGGTTGTGGGTACTCTTCATTGATTGTATGCAGGGCTGCTTGCCTCAGTTCTACGTCCAGGGATGCTATTTTCGACTGAAAGCATTTTACCATAAAAGCATCTTACAGTGAAAGCATCTTACCCTAAAGCATTTTACCATACAACATCTTACCATATAAGCATTTTACCACCGTCGAAGCATATTACCATATATGCATTTTACCATAAAAGCATCTTACAGTGAAAGCATCTTACCCTAAAGCATTCTACCATAAAAGCATCTTACCCTAAAGCGTTCTACCATAAAACATCTTATCATAAAAGCATCATACCGTGAAAGCATTTTACTATAAAAGCATCTTACAGTGAAAGAATCTTACCCTAAAGCGTTCTACCATAAAAGCATCTTACAGTGAAAGCATCTTACCCTAAACCGTTCTACCATAAAACATCTTATCATAAAAGCATCATACCGTGAAAGCATTTTACCATAAAAGCATCTTACAGTGAAAGCATCTCACAGTGAAAGAATCTTACCCTAAAGCATTTTACCATACAACAGCTTACCATATAAGCATTTTACCGTCGAAGCATATTACCATATATGCATTTTATCATAAAACATCTTAACATAAAGCATTTTACCGTCGAAGCATCATACCAAACAAGCATTTTACCATAGTGACATCTTACCATAAAACTTCTTACCCTAAAGCATCTTACCGTTGAACCATCTTACCATAAAGCACCTTACCGTCAAAGCACCTTACCATAAGCGCATCCCTCGTGGGACCATCTTACAATAAAGCATTTTACTGTCGAAGCATCTTACCCTAAAGTATTTTACCGTCGAAACATCTTACCATATTAGCATTTTACTATAAAAGATCCTACCATAAAACATCTTACCGTCAAAGTACCTTACCATAAACACATCCTTCATGGAACCATCTTACCATAAAGCATTTTACTGTCGAAGCATCTTACCATGTAGCATACTACCTTAAAAAGCGTGTTACAATATGAGCATCTTACCACAAAAACATCTCACCATAAAAGCATCTTACCGTAGAAACATTTTATCATATAAGCAACTTAAAATAGAAGCAAAAAACCTAGTTATATTGTTTAAATTATTGTTGCTAGATATCATTTATTTTAATAAGTTTAACTTTTTTAGGAGCAGAATCCAAGTTGAAGTGCCAAATTGCCAGAGCAACTTAGATTGGTTTAAAGAGGAAGATCCGTTCGACAATCCTTACGAAAGACATAAACAAAACAAACTACTTCGCGCGAGAAAGAAGACGTGTTATGGTGGCGATGATCCTGATGTGAGATTTCATTTTTAATTCGATATATATATATATATATATATATATATATATATATATATATGTGTGTATGTGTGTGTGTGTGTGTGTGTGTATGCCTTTGAAGCTATTAAAAATTTGAAGTTTAGTCGATTAATAAACATTGAGTAAGACTAGTACGAATACTAAGTGGGTTGTAAAACCCTTCAACGGATGTACGAACGCTATACTCTATTTCTAACGTAAGTTTTATATAGATTCAACGACACTCACGAAAATAGATCCAAACGAACTCGAAGTACGGCCTTATAATTATTGTTCGTACCGTGAGAAAGCAAGAGAGTTATTACCAGAAAGAGATTTTCTATCATTTATTAATAATATTCGATTTAACGTATTAGACACCAGAACCACGTATTAGACACCAGGTGTGTGACAATCACTGCACAAGGTTGATGTTTTTGTGATTTTATAAATATTTAACTAAAGACATACTGGTAACTAGGGGAAACATGTTGCTAACAGTGTTTTTGTTAAAGTTGATTTCTTATCAAAATTTGCAATATTTTGGGAATCAATAGGGATTTCCTTACATTTCGAGGCATTTTGCGAGTTACTACTTAGGGAAAATATTAATAACGTCGAATAACGTGTTTTAGGTATTCCGTGGAAGGGGGGTTGATATTTTCCGAAACATTTTAACTTTAGGGGTGAGCAGAAGTTTCCGAAACATTTTAACTTTAGGGGTGAGCAGAAGTTTCCGAAACATTTTAACTTTAGGGGGGAGCAGAAGTTTCCGAAACATTTTAACTTTAGGGGTGAGCAGAAGTTTCCGAAACATTTTAACTTTAGGGGTGAGCAGAAGTTTTTATAATTTTGTTCGTACTCTTGATGATTTTCGGGATCTCGCGAAAGTTTCCCCCTTAAACCCGTGGGAACAGGAAATACCAAAACACTTTGTACCGTATTTATGTATCCCAATACGGATGGGAGACTGGAGCGTGTTTGGAACTAAGCCGGACTGATAAAACGCCCCGCCACACTTCAGGCCTCTGTATTGCTTCAGCTTCCTTAATATTACTTTTATGGCGCATATAGGCCTATAGCATTTTTTTCGCTAGTAAAACTAAACAATTTTTACAGTAACGTTTACGTGCAGTCCCTACGTTATACGGTACAGGAGATATAAAGGTTAAATATAGAAAACAAAATTAATTATTTGTCCAAATGGAAAAAACAGATTCTGGATAAAGGTATGGGAATGATTTATTTTCTAACTCATGTTAAAAGAATTATCATATAGAATATTTTTTATGCTTCAAGTATATTTACTATAATTATTTAAAAATTGCTCTAAAAAACAGTGAAATAGACCGAACAACATATCGATCTCTAGTCACACGTTCTAAATAATTTAATTTTTTCTGTCCCAGAAATATAGCTACCTTATTTCTAAATTATTTTTGGAAACTTTAGCACTCGGGCGCTCCCAAGGCCTCACGGGATAGGTTATGCCCACCTGGGTCCAAGTCCCTTAGGTTTGGCTAATCGACAGTGGATAAAGGTCCGATTGCATTACGAATCGAACTAAACGTACGAAAACCTGGCCGTTCGGAAGGTTCTACTGGTCCCGAGTTGTTCTGGAAAAGTGGTCGAGACGGTAGTGTTTGGTCTCAGGGGCCAGTCCATGCCTTATAGTGCAGCATCAAGACTCTTGCATACTGGTAGCACGGGTCGTGGCACCTAATCCTCCGAGCCGGGTTTCTAGTACAGCTAATATAGGGGCCACCTTACTTACTTGTCATTGTTGCTTCCAAGTTATACATGAAATGCAAATGGCATCTTCGTTTCGTAAAGTCCATCCCTTAAACACCACCCTTGCTGCATTTAAAATATTGTAAACTTTCATCCTAACAAAACAACGACAAGCGTGCAGGAGGTTTCAGCGGACGATTCCATTAATTTAGCAAACCACGTTAAATCAGTAATTCATGTTACACTTCCACAAATTTGGTATAGAAATAAGAGATGGCTGTAGCGTGTCAAGTTTAATATTTTATTCTGTTGCGGTGACGTTTCGACTAAATCCTTATCATCATTAGGCCACATAATGGCCGTTTATAATTATTATGAATGTACTCATTATCATTAAGAACTCTGTGTGTATTATAATAAATATAAACGTCTATTAAGTATTACAGGCTTAATGGTGATGATAACTATCTAGTTATCGAAACGTCACCATGGCAGAATGTATTATTATACTTCCCTCGCAAAACATCCGTCTTTTATTACACTCATTAAATCAGACATCGCGACTGCAAAGTGCTTCTTTGATCGAGGAGTTTTACAGTTTTCTCTTCGGAAAGAAACTTTTCTACTACAGAGCCCCTTTTATCTGCAAAGTAGAAATGCTAAAGTGCAACCTAAAAACTAAGGCGCATAAATATCTCTAGACCCCGCCTCCTGGTCTTACTGCTAAGATCTTGGCAGTATATCGTGCAGCACTGGAATAGAGTCAGTTGAGCTCGATTTGTAATTCTTGTCATCCACGAAGTAAATAAAGGAAACTGGATCGAAAGCAAAATTGTAAACATTTGTAGCATTTCTATTTGTGAAAGCCTTTTAGAAACTCGAAGCTCGGACTTTACTAACAGTTAACAAGGACATTATTGTTAACACGAATCGGTGTCATTCTGCTGGAAGAGTTAACTCGTAGATTTTGCAACTTGTAACTAACCGAGAAACTTTGAAATTTTTACTAAAAGCTCTTGAACATATGTTAGTATGTAATACTTGCCTGTAGTAGCACTTACTTTTGATTTTATTCAGGACGGCCGTTTCGAGAGATGTATCTCGTTGTCAACTCAGATAGTAACTGACCTCTTGGTTATATTAAGTTAGGGAGTGGGATATTAGGGTAGGGATGTTAGGTGTAACGTAGGAAAGTCTATGTGAGTTATAATGTAACATAGACACCTACTTAACACTCAATTACACTATAACTCAAACTTTTCGCAGCTAATTTACCCGACCTAAACTAAAGTTGGCGATTTAACCAAGAAGGCTTGTTAAGATATGCAACGTAATTGCTGTTCTAACAGAGTCTAAATACAAGTAAATATAACGTCTAAAACCTAAAGCAACCCAGACTCGCGGTCAAGAAAAGCTTTTCCAGAATGTATACGTTAAGTTGTTCTTCTTTAGGAAGTAGGCCTATTACATACATGCAACAAAAGCATAACATTATAACGTAATTGCTGTGCTAACAGAGTCTAAATACAAGTAAATATAACGTCTAAAACCTAAAGCGACCCAGACTCGCGGTCAAGGGAAGCTTTTCCAGAATGTACACGTTAAGTGATTCTTCTTTAGGAAGTAGGCCTATTACATACATGCAACAAAAGCATAACATTATAACGTAATTGCTGTGCTAACAGAGTCTAAATACAAGTAAATATAACGTCTAAAACCTAAAGCAACCCAGACACGCGGTCAAGGGAAGCTTTTCCAGAATGTACACGTTAAGTGATTCTTCTTTAGGAAGTAGGCCTATTACATACATGCAACAAAAGCATAACATTATAACGTAATTGCTGTGCTAACAGAGTCTAAATACAAGTAAATATAACGTCTAAAACCTAAAGCAACCCAGACACGCGATCAAGGCAAGCTTTTCCAGAATGTATACGTTAAGTTGTTCTTCTTTAGGAAGTAGGCCTATTACATACATGCAACAAAAGCATAACATTATAACGTAATTGCTGTGCTAACAGAGTCTAAATACAAGTAAATATAACGTCTAAAACCTAAAGCAACCCAGACTCGCGATCAAGGGAAGCTTTTCCAGAATGTATACGTTAAGTTGTTCTTCTTTAGGAAGTAGGCCTATTACATACATGCAACAAAAGCATAACATTATAACGTAATTGCTGTGCTAACAGAGTCTAAATACAAGTAAATATAACGTCTAAAACATAAAGCAACCCAGACTCGCGGTCAAGGCAAGCTTTTCCAGAATGTACACGTTAAGTTGTTCTTCTTTGTGAAGTAGGCCTATTACATACATGCAACAAAAGCATTACATTATAACGTAATTGCTGTTCTAACAGAGTCTAAATACAAGTAAATATAACGTCTAAAACCTAAAGCGACCCAGACTCGCGGTCAAGAAAAGCTTTTCCAGAATGTATACGTTAAGTTATTCTTCTTTAGGAAGTAGGCCTATTACATACATGCAACAAAAGCATAACATTATAACGTAATTGCTGTGCTAACAGAGTCTAAATACAAGTAAATATAACGTCTAAAACCTAAAGCAACCCAGACACGCGGTCAAGGGAAGCTTTTCCAGAATGTATACGTTAAGTTATTCTTCTTTAGGAAGTAGGCCTATTACATACATGCAACAAAAGCATAACATTATAACGTAATTGCTGTGCTAACAGAGTCTAAATACAAGTAAATATAACGTCTAAAACCTAAAGCAACCCAGACTCGCGGTCAAGAAAAGCTTTTCCAGAATGTATACGTTAAGTTGTTCTTCTTTAGGAAGTAGGCCTATTACATACATGCAACAAAAGCATAACATTATAACGTAATTGCTGTGCTAACAGAGTCTAAATACAAGTAAATATAACGTCTAAAACCTAAAGCAACCCAGACTCGCGGTCAAGAAAAGCTTTTCCAGAATGTATACGTTAAGTTGTTCTTCTTTAGGAAGTAGGCCTATTACATACATGCAACAAAAGCATAACATTATAACGTAATTGCTGTTCTAACAGAGTCTAAATACACGTAAATATAACGTCTAAAACCTAAAGCAACCCAGACTCGCGGTCAAGAAAAGCTTTTCCAGAATGTATACGTTAAGTTGTTCTTCTTTAGGAAGTAGGCCTATTACATACATGCAACAAAAGCATAACATTATAACGTAATTGCTGTTCTAACAGAGTCTAAATACACGTAAATATAACGTCTAAAACCTAAAGCAACCCAGACTCGCGGTCAAGAAAAGCTTTTCCAGAATGTATACGTTAAGTTGTTCTTCTTTAGGAAGTAGGCCTATTACATACATGCAACAAAAGCATAACATTATAACGTAATTGCTGTTCTAACAGAGTCTAAATACAAGTAAATATAACGTCTAAAACCTAAAGCGACCCAGACTCGCGGTCAAGGCAAGCTTTTCCAGAATGTACACGTTAAGTGATTCTTCTTTAGGAAGTAGGCCTATTACATACATGCAACAAAAGCATAACATTACAACGTAATTGCTGTTCTAACAGAGTCTAAATGCAAGTAAATATAACGTCTAGAACCTAAAGCGACCCAGACTCGCGGTCAAGGCAAGCTTTTCCAGAATGTACACGTTAAGTGATTCTTCTTTAGGAAGTAGGCCTATTACATACATGCAACAAAAGCATAACATTATAACGTAATTGCTGTGCTAACAGAGTCTAAATACAAGTAAATATAACGTCTAAAACCTAAAGCAACCCAGACACGCGATCAAGGGAAGCTTTTCCAGAATGTACACGTTAAGTGATTCTTCTTTAGGAAGTAGGCCTATTACATACATGCAACAAAAGCATAACATTATAACGTAATTGCTGTGCTAACAGAGTCTAAATACAAGTAAATATAACGTCTAAAACCTAAAGCAACCCAGACACGCGGTCAAGGGAAGCTTTTCCAGAATGTACACGTTAAGTGATTCTTCTTTAGGAAGTAGGCCTATTACATACATGCAACAAATTAACATTATATAGACTATATATATTAAAACAACATAGGTTATTGTATATATGTTCACTTTATATATATATATATATATATATATATATATATATATATATATATCACTTTCACTATATGTACTTAAACAAGAATCTTACTTGGTATTGTTTAAGTACATATAGTGAAAGTGATAAGTGAATAAAAGAAAACAGTGTTGCAAAGCTACAAATACGGGATATATAGGCCTATATAGCGTGTATGTATGTGTGTGTGTGTGTGTGTGTGTGTGTGTGTGTGTGTATGTGTAGTCTCGCTGAATGGATATAGCCTATGCAAATATATATATATATGTATATATAGTGTGTATGTATGTGTGTGCGAGTGCTCGAGCGTTGTGTGTGTGTGTGTGTGTGTGTGTGTGAGTGTGTGTGTGTGTGTGTAGTCTCACTGATTAGGTATAGCCTATACAAATATATATATATGTATATATAGTGCGTATGTATGTGTGTGCGAGTGCTCGAGCGTTGTGTGTGTGTATGTGTATGTAGTCTCACTGCATGGATATAGCCTATACAAATATATATATATATGTATATATAGTGTGTATGTATGTGTGTGCGAGTGCTCGAGCGTTGTATGTGTGTATGTGTAGTCTCACTGCATGGATATAGCCTATACAAATATATATATATATATGTATATATAGTGCGTATGTATGTGTAGTCTCACTGAATGGATATAGCCTATGCAAATATATATATATATATATATATATATATATATATATATATATATATATATATATATATATATATAGTGTGTGTATGTATGTGTGTGCGAGTGCTCGAGCGTTGTGTGTGTGTGTGTATGTGTGTGTGTGTGAGTGTGTGTGTGTGTGTGTAGTCTCACTGATTAGGTATAGCCTATACAAATATATATATATGTATATATAGTGCGTATGTATGTGTGTGCGAGTGCTCGAGCGTTGTATGTGTGTATGTGTAGTCTCACTGCATGGATATAGCCTATACAAATATATATATATATATGTATATATAGTGTGTATGTATGTGTGTGCGAGTGCTCTAGCGTTGTGTGTGTGTGTATGTGTAGTCTCACTGCATGGATATAGCCTATACAAATATATATATATGTATATATAGTGCGTATGTATGTGTGTGCGAGTGCTCGAGCGTTGTATGTGTGTATGTGTAGTCTCACTGCATGGATATAGCCTATACAAATATATATATATATGTATATATAGTGTGTATGTATGTGTGTGCGAGTGCTCTAGCGTTGTGTGTGTGTGTATGTGTAGTCTCACTGCATGGATATAGCCTATACAAATATATATATATGTATATATAGTGCGTATGTATGTGTGTGCGAGTGCTCGAGCGTTGTATGTGTGTATGTGTAGTCTCACTGCATGGATATAGCCTATACAAATATATATATATATATGTATATATAGTGTGTATGTATGTGTGTGCGAGTGCTCGAGCGTTGTGTGTGTGTATGTGTAGTCTCACTGCATGGATATAGCCTATACAAATATATATATATGTATATATAGTGCGTATGTATGTGTGTGCGAGTGCTCGAGCGTTGTATGTGTGTATGTGTAGTCTCACTGCATGGATATAGCCTATACAAATATATATATATATGTATATATAGTGTGTATGTATGTGTGTGCGAGTGCTCTAGCGTTGTGTGTGTGTGTATGTGTAGTCTCACTGCATGGATATAGCCTATACAAATATATATATATATGTATATATAGTGTGTATGTATGTGTGTGCGAGTGCTCTAGCGTTGTGTGTGTGTGTATGTGTAGTCTCACTGCATGGATATAGCCTATACAAATATATATATATGTATATATAGTGCGTATGTATGTGTGTGCGAGTGCTCGAGCGTTGTATGTGTGTATGTGTAGTCTCACTGCATGGATATAGCCTATACAAATATATATATATATGTATATATAGTGTGTATGTATGTGTGTGCGAGTGCTCGAGCGTTGTGTGTGTGTATGTGTAGTCTCACTGCATGGATATAGCCTATACAAATATATATATATATGTATATATAGTGTGTATGTATGTGTGTGCGAGTGCTCTAGCGTTGTGTGTGTGTGTATGTGTAGTCTCACTGCATGGATATAGCCTATACAAATATATATATATGTATATATAGTGCGTATGTATGTGTGTGCGAGTGCTCGAGCGTTGTATGTGTGTATGTGTAGTCTCACTGCATGGATATAGCCTATACAAATATATATATATATATATGTATATATAGTGTGTATGTATGTGTGTGCGAGTGCTCTAGCGTTGTGTGTGTGTGTATGTGTAGTCTCACTGCATGGATATAGCCTATACAAATATATATATATGTATATATAGTGCGTATGTATGTGTGTGCGAGTGCTCGAGCGTTGTATGTGTGTATGTGTAGTCTCACTGCATGGATATAGCCTATACAAATATATATATATATGTATATATAGTGTGTATGTATGTGTGTGCGAGTGCTCTAGCGTTGTGTGTGTGTGTATGTGTAGTCTCACTGCATGGATATAGCCTATACAAATATATATATATGTATATATAGTGCGTATGTATGTGTGTGCGAGTGCTCGAGCGTTGTATGTGTGTATGTGTAGTCTCACTGCATGGATATAGCCTATACAAATATATATATATATGTATATATAGTGTGTATGTATGTGTGTGCGAGTGCTCGAGCGTTGTGTGTGTGTATGTGTAGTCTCACTGCATGGATATAGCCTATACAAATATATATATATATGTATATATAGTGTGTATGTATGTGTGTGCGAGTGCTCTAGCGTTGTGTGTGTGTGTATGTGTAGTCTCACTGCATGGATATAGCCTATACAAATATATATATATGTATATATAGTGCGTATGTATGTGTGTGCGAGTGCTCGAGCGTTGTATGTGTGTATGTGTAGTCTCACTGCATGGATATAGCCTATACAAATATATATATATATGTATATATAGTGTGTATGTATGTGTGTGCGAGTGCTCTAGCGTTGTGTGTGTGTGTATGTGTAGTCTCACTGAATGGATATAGCCTATACAAATATATATATGTATATATAGTGTGTATGTATGTGTGTGCGAGTGCTCGAGCGTTGTGTGTGTGTATGTGTAGTCTCACTGCATGGATATAGCCTATACAAATATATATATATATGTATATATAGTGTGTATGTGTGTGTGTGCGAGTGCTCGAGCGTTGTGTGTGTGTATGTGTAGTCTCACTGCATGGATATAGCCTATACAAATATATATATATATATGTATATATAGTGTGTATGTGTGTGTGTGCGAGTGCTCGAGCGTTGTGTGTGTGTATGTGTAGTCTCACTGCATGGATATAGCCTATACAAATATATATATATATGTATATATAGTGTGTATGTATGTGTGTGCGAGTGCTCGAGCGTTGTGTGTGTGTATGTGTAGTCTCACTGCATGGATATAGCCTATACAAATATATATATATATGTATATATAGTGTGTATGTATGTGTGTGCGAGTGCTCTAGCGTTGTGTGTGTGTGTATGTGTAGTCTCACTGCATGGATATAGCCTATACAAATACATATATATATGTATATATAGTGCGTATGTATGTGTGTGCGAGTGCTCGAGCGTTGTATGTGTGTATGTGTAGTCTCACTGCATGGATATAGCCTATACAAATATATATATATATATATGTATATATAGTGTGTATGTATGTGTGTGCGAGTGCTCGAGCGTTGTGTGTGTGTATGTGTATGTAGTCTCACTGCATGGATATAGCCTATACAAATATATATATATGTATATATAGTGTGTATGTATGTGTGTGCGAGTGCTCGAGCGTTGTATGTGTGTATGTGTAGTCTCACTGCATGGATATAGCCTATACAAATATATATATATATGTATATATAGTGTGTATGTATGTGTGTGCGAGTGCTCGAGCGTTGTGTGTGTGTATGTGTATGTAGTCTCACTGCATGGATATAGCCTATACAAATATATATATATGTATATATAGTGTGTATGTATGTGTGTGCGAGTGCTCGAGCGTTGTATGTGTGTATGTGTAGTCTCACTGCATGGATATAGCCTATACAAATATATATATATATGTATATATAGTGTGTATGTATGTGTGTGCGAGTGCTCTAGCGTTGTGTGTGTGTGTATGTGTAGTCTCACTGCATGGATATAGCCTATACAAATATATATATGTATATATAGTGTGTATGTATGTGTGTGCGAGTGCTCGAGCGTTGTGTGTGTGTATGTGTAGTTTCACTGCATGGATATAGCCTATACAAATATATATATATATGTATATATAGTGTGTATGTATGTGTGTGCGAGTGCTCGAGCGTTGTGTGTGTGTATGTGTAGTTTCACTGCATGGATATAGCCTATACAAATATATATATATATGTATATATAGTGTGTATGTGTGTGCGAGTGCTCGAGCGTTGTATGTGTGTATGTGTAGTCTCACTGCATGGATATAGCCTATACAAATATATATATATATATGTATATATAGTGTGTATGTATGTGTGTGCGAGTGCTCTAGCGTTGTATGTGTGTATGTGTAGTCTCACTGCATGGATATAGCCTATACAAATATATATATGTATATATAGTGTGTATGTATGTGTGTGCGAGTGCTCGAGCGTTGTATGTGTGTATGTGTAGTCTCACTGCATGGATATAGCCTATACAAATATATATATATATGTATATATAGTGTGTATGTATGTGTGTGCGAGTGCTCGAGCGTTGTATGTGTGTATGTGTAGTCTCACTGAATGGATATAGCCTATACAAATATATATATGTATATATAGTGTGTATGTATGTGTGTGCGAGTGCTCGAGCGTTGTGTGTGTGTATGTGTAGTTTCACTGCATGGATATAGCCTATACAAATATATATATATATGTATATATAGTGTGTATGTGTGTGTGTGCGAGTGCTCGAGCGTTGTGTGTGTGTATGTGTAGTCTCACTGCATGGATATAGCCTATACAAATATATATATATATGTATATATAGTGTGTATGTGTGTGTGTGCGAGTGCTCGAGCGTTGTGTGTGTGTATGTGTAGTCTCACTGCATGGATATAGCCTATACAAATATATATATATATGTATATATAGTGTGTATGTATGTGTGTGCGAGTGCTCGAGCGTTGTGTGTGTGTATGTGTAGTCTCACTGCATGGATATAGCCTATACAAATATATATATATATGTATATATAGTGTGTATGTATGTGTGTGCGAGTGCTCTAGCGTTGTGTGTGTGTGTGTATGTGTAGTCTCACTGCATGGATATAGCCTATACAAATATATATATATGTATATATAGTGCGTATGTATGTGTGTGCGAGTGCTCGAGCGTTGTATGTGTGTATGTGTAGTCTCACTGCATGGATATAGCCTATACAAATATATATATATATGTATATATAGTGTGTATGTATGTGTGTGCGAGTGCTCGAGCGTTGTGTGTGTGTATGTGTATGTAGTCTCACTGCATGGATATAGCCTATACAAATATATATATATGTATATATAGTGTGTATGTATGTGTGTGCGAGTGCTCGAGCGTTGTGTGTGTGTATGTGTAGTCTCACTGCATGGATATAGCCTATACAAATATATATATATATATGTATATATAGTGTGTATGTATGTGTGTGCGAGTGCTCTAGCGTTGTGTGTGTGTGTATGTGTAGTCTCACTGAATGGATATAGCCTATACAAATATATATATGTATATATAGTGTGTATGTATGTGTGTGCGAGTGCTCGAGCGTTGTGTGTGTGTATGTGTAGTCTCACTGCATGGATATAGCCTATACAAATATATATATATATGTATATATAGTGTGTATGTATGTGTGTGCGAGTGCTCGAGCGTTGTATGTGTGTATGTGTAGTCTCACTGCATGGATATAGCCTATACAAATATATATATATATGTATATATAGTGTGTATGTATGTGTGTGCGAGTGCTCTAGCGTTGTGTGTGTGTGTATGTGTAGTCTCACTGAATGGATATAGCCTATACAAATATATATATGTATATATAGTGTGTATGTATGTGTGTGCGAGTGCTCGAGCGTTGTGTGTGTGTATGTGTAGTCTCACTGCATGGATATAGCCTATACAAATATATGTATATGTATATATAGTGTGTATGTATGTGTGTGCGAGTGCTCGAGCGTTGTGTATGTATGTATGTGTAGTCTCACTGCATGGATATAGCCTATACAAATATATATATGTATATATAGTGTGTATGTATGTATGTGCGAGTGCTCGAGCGTTGTATGTGTGTATGTGTAGTCTCACTGCATGGATATAGCCTATACAAATATATGTATATGTATATATAGTGTGTATGTATGTGTGTGCGAGTGCTCTAGCGTTGTGTGTGTGTGTGTATGTGTAGTCTCACCGCATGGATATAGCCTATACAAATATATGTATATGTATATATAGTGTGTATGTATGTGTGTGTGAGTGCTCGAGCGTTGTGTGTGTGTATGTATATTCTCACTGCATGGATATAGCCTATACAAATATATAATAACTTTGCAACACTGTTTTCTTGTATTCACTCATCACTTACACTTAAATGTACTTAAACAAGAATCTTACTTAATATATTTCCATTGTCACGTGGTATAACTCTGGGTCTTGTGTTTTTATGCTTTGTGTGTTCGTAAAGTTTTGGAGCAGTTTTTTGTGGAAAACAGTACCGTTATACCACGTGACAATGCAATTCCCACACACCTGGCAACTATAATAAGCTGTCAGTCTCAAAATAAGCTTGAAAATGAGAGCACGTAATTAATAGTTCTCGAAAGTCGACTTGCAAATACACCAAGTAAGATTCTTGTTTAAGTACATTAAAGTGTATGTGATATATGTATATGTATTATAGTTCCATCTGCATAATGAAACCACCAGTTGCATTTATTGAAGATAATTGATCTCGCATTTATTTAATACAACCCATTGAAATTAAATAAGCAGAACACAAAGCGGTCTCGGTTTAAATGTTACAATCACTAAAATAATTCCCAATAACTTTACATTATATATATATATATATATATATATATATATATATATATATATATATATATATATATAATACGTTTTCTTGTTTAATAATTAACAACATAGGTTATTCAAATACAAGAATATTTTTGTATTTGTACAAATATGTACAAATATTCTTGTATTTGAATAACCTATGTTGTTTTAATATATACATATATATATATATATATATATATATATATATATATATATATGTATATATTAAAACAACATAGGTTATTCAAATACAAGAATATTTGTACATATTTGTGCAAATATGTACAAATATTCTTGTATTTGAATAACCTATGTTGTTTTAATATATACATATATATATATATATATATATATATATATATATATATATATATATATATATATATGTATATATATATATATATATATATATATATATATATATATATATATATATATATATGTCTCACTAACGATTTGTCATAGTTTATAGGTTAGGACGCTTCTAAAGAAACCCAAGCATAAAAATGTCCCTACAAGGCGTGAAGTTAATAACACACATTTTAGAGACATTTTTGTCTTGCTTTCCATTAGAAGCGTCCTAACCTAAAACACACATTGCTCTATTTCAGACATTCAGTGTATATCTGAAAGGGTTCAAATCCACCTATGAAGAAGATTATGGAAAGGAAGGTGAGTAAGGAAGATAATGTTTGTAGCAGCTTTTAAAGAAAATGAAATTGTCGCTGACAAACAAATTTTGCCACAAATAGTAATCGTCCGCCTGGTATTCAGTTCTGCGCATGCGCTGTCGGTGTATGCCTCTAAAAATATTTCATCTTCGGCAAAGGAAGTGATTGCCTCTACAGTAAATGCCCCATTACATAACCTCCTTATGGAAGGGACAGGACATGCTGCATGTCTAGTTACGCTCTTGTTTATTAGAAATGGTGATTCTTTTGAGAGATCTCTAGCATCTTCTGACCAGATGACAACTTAAACCTTTGGTAGTAGTTTAGATGTAGTTGCTACCAGGTTCACCAGACTAGCTCGGTGAAGCCAGAAATCGCCTCTTTTCTACAGATCGAGAGAACAGTCGGGTTTGTACCGTTAAGGCTTCAATTGCAACCATCGCCTCCGGCGAGATGGTGAGAAGGGATAGACGCAATGATCACTTTTGATAATTTCCAAACCAAATTTCTTCCGAACCCATAGTCTCCTCATTAGCTTCGGCGGATAGGCATCAATGGAGAAATGGCAACACTGTATACCGCGGACACACAGACACAAAAGTTGGAATCCCTGGCGGACTAAACAACTGAGCTCAAGTGTTCGGCAGAACTAACTCACATCAAAATCCCAAAGTTTGACAGGCTCTGACCATTTCAGAGACACCCTAAGAGAATATAATAGTATATATAGCCTTTGAGTACATTTGTGTTTATTTTAAGAGTGTGTGTGTGTGTGTGTGTGTGTGTGTGTGTGTGTGTGTGTGTGTGTCTATGATGGACTTTAATTTTTAATAAGAAAGATTTTCTGAGCACCTGTACCTAAAGACTCTTCGCCGGTAGCTAATATTGTGTCTTTATCCACAGATAACACTGAATCACCACTTAAATCTGTATGTTTACCAAATGAAAGCATCCTACTGCATCAAGACGCCTACAGACCCAACATGAGGCTACCTCTGGCGTGTAGTCCTTCAAGCATAGGGAAATACTCCAATCAAGGAGCTGAAGATTCAAGAGGTAATGGAAGGTTTGAAAAACTAATAAAACTTGATAGAAATAACAATATAAATAATTTTAGTAATACTTTAGAAATACTTACATGCATATATTTGTGTGTTTGTGTGTGTGTGTGTGTGTGTGTATGTGTGTGTATGTATGTGTGTGTGTGTGTGTGTGTGTGTGTGTGTGTGTGTGTGTGTGTGTGTGTGTGTGTGTGTGTGTGTGTGTGTGTGTGTGTGTGTGTGTATGTGTGTATGTGTGTGTGTGTGTGTGTGTGTGTGTGTGTGTGTGTGTGTGTGTGTGTGTGTGTGTGTGTGTGTGTGTGTGTGTGTGTGTGTGTGTGTGTGTGTGTGTGTGTGTGTGTGTGTGTGTGTGTGTGTGTGTGTGTGTGTGTGTGTGTGTGTGTGTGTGTGTGTGTGTGTGTGTGTGTGTGTGTGTGTGTGTGTGTGTGTGTGTGTGTGTGTGTGTGTGTGTGTGTGTGTGTGTGTGTGTGTGTGTGTGTGTGTGTGTGTGTGTGTGTGTGTGTGTGTGTGTGTGTGTGTGTGTGTGTAAGCGCGTGCTGTAAGAATCATACTAACATTTAATTGAAATAAACAATAGTTTTAGTGTTTATTAAGTTTTTATAAAATAACAATATCAATAAAACAAAAATAACTACAAAAATAATTAAAACATCTGACCTTACATTGATATGTTCATTTTGCACTACCTTTGGGTAACATGTATTCAAATTAAAACCAATTAAATGCAATGCTAACTTTTCGTAATTCTAACCTTATTTTGAGCCAGTGCATTGTCATTATGAAATGATTAAAAATCAGTACGCGAATTCACGCATGTTTATGACAAATTCCATAAAGTAATTTTGATCGTAAAATAGTAGAACCTAGTTTTGATATATTTTGTATAAGTGATATTACCCTGTAGATTTGTAACTCATAGATCTACCCGCTTCATTCTGTTTAGTTGTTGCCTTGCCAACCTGTGACGGCTCAGTTTGGAGAAAAGAATACCAGAAGACGCCTGTTTGTAAAGTTATACAAAGTGTGTCTGATAGTTACAGAAGGCGGCAACATTTGCTTTACGGCAGGAAGTTTAGAATGCTTTGAAATGGTTAAATGTTAAACCTTTGCAAACATAGTGCACTGTTATACAATTTATAACTCGAAGTAATGTATTACAAACAATATTGAAATAAATTTCATTTGCTGCAAAAACGATAAATATCCGCAATCTTTCACTTTTCAAAACACAAAAATATATAAACAGATAATGTTTGCAGAAAATATTTGAAAAAAATATATTAACCTCGTTAGATTGGTCCCCTCTAACCCGACTGCCCGTGTAATTCGACTAGTTTAGGGTAAAAATCCGTTTGTTATATATTGTTCCAGTGGCTCCAGAGGGAGTGCCTCAGAATTGTTAGTACAGAATAGTAATTGGTATGATAGTTATTCATCTAGCGAGCTTAGTTAGCCTATAAGTTACTTTACAAATGTAAAGTAACAGGATATCTCCTTTGTTGACGTAGGTAGGAATTGACTTTAAAACCTTTTTGTCTTTATTACTTGTTTAGTATATATTTTAATAGATGTTAAAGATGATTTCAGCATCATAACGTACATTATTGTCTTGGTATAAATTTCATAAAATGTATTTTTGTGTTGTTTTTATTGATTTGTGTCTCAAAAACTTGTATCTGATAATTTATATTTATTATCTACAACAGTTATAAATGGATTTTCGTAGTATTACTCAAGTAAAAATGTTGCATAAGATAGCAAAAGTTAAATGAATAACTTTTATTTTAGTAGACGGGTTAAATTGCCCCCCCCCCCAATAAATCCTGAATATTCCACTGACGTGTGTATAACACGCCAACCAATCAGTGGCATAGCAAAGTTTTGGGGGAATATAATTATAAACACATAAATTCCAAGGAAAAGAGAAATAAATTCGTTTAATTTATAAAAACCAATTTAACTGGATTCAATTCAAAATCCCCCTTTAATTAAAAACTAGCCACAAACATGATGAATAATTGAATATCTAGTGTACGCTTTAGAGGGATATATCCCCTGGCTACGCCCTTACACCAATCAACCTACAGGACGTAACTTGATAATGTCAGCTGAGAATTCTGTTCCATGACAATTTATAAACACCTAATTACTTGTAGCATTTAATCTCTACCTCAAGGAAGCGGTTTTAATATAATTTCCCCACAATTAAACTTTTAACCTAATAACAACAATATGACTAAAAGTACACATTCTTGGGATTTTTTGTTTTTTTTAAATTTTCCTGGCGAAAATCCAATTGTGGTTGATGATAACATCGCCAATCAACAATCAAGACAGAAACGCAATATTATAGATAAAACAATAAAAAAACCTAATAAAAATTACAAAACAAACAAATAGAACAAACAAAACTTAAACATAGCAGTAATTATATAAAATTAAATATCTAAGAATAAAAAAAAAAATTACAATAAATGTATAACAATGAATAAAACACTTAATGTATAAAATAAATAGAAATATTGAAACAAAACAATGAAATGTATAAAACTATAAATAACAAAATAACAACAACAAACAATTTAACAGCAAATAAATAATAACAATATTAAAAACATAACAATAGATAACAATTTAACAAAAAATAAATTTAAAAGGCTAAACACAATAACAAGAAAAAGAACATAGCATATATTAAATTTAAATAAATAACAAACTATACACAAAACACACAAAGAAATATATATATATAATAAATTAAAAATATTTCAAAAACAAGAATACTTTCAATGAATATATTTATTCAAAGTTTTTCGCCGATAAAATAGTACCAGCATCTTCAGGAAAATATTTTATTAGATAATTATTTACCTGAAGATGCTGGTACTATTTTATCGGCGAAAAGCTTTGAATAAATATATTCATTAAAAGTATTCTTGTCTTTGAATTATTTCTAATTTATTAACTATATTACAAGAAAACAATATCACCATATTTAATATATATATATATATATATATATATATATATATATATATATATATATATATAATATAAAATACGTTTTCTTGTTTAATAATTTAAAACAACATAGGTTATTCAAATACAAGAATATTTATTATTTTATATCCAAAGCTTTATGAGGCCTATAGCTTACATTATTGTAATTTTCATTCCTGATGATGTTGGTACTGTTTGCCAACGAAAAGCTTTGGATATAAAATAATAAATATTCTTGTATTTGAATAACCTATGTTGTTTTAATATATATATATATATATATATATATATATATATATATATATATATATATATAAGCATATATTTATAAATATTAAATTTTAAAAAATATCTGCAAGTGGTGCAAGAGAGGGATCACTCGGTCAATGGCAGAGCTATCGTCGTTTCACATTAAAATGGGCACGAATATTAGATAAGATACACACACATTCTTGGAAATCAAATTTATTATAAAAGTGGTAAAGCTGTTTAACACATTGAGGGCATGAACGCTTTTGTCCTACTGACGCCCGGGCATGTACGCCCCACGTCCACTCCCAATACGTTGGTTGAGTGTGAGGTTAGCCATTGTCGGGAACCATTGTATCGGTTATCGGTTATTGTGCCAGTCTTTGTGAACATTTCGGTGCGTTTCGAACATTTTGTTCCACCGTTGCGGTCGGATTCGGGACTGTGTTATCGTGTTAGAATTACTTGAAGTGTGTTATAGTTGTGTTTAATCTATTTTGTACAATGAATATGGATAATGAAGTTAAATTATTGGAGAATGTCTACTCTGGCAACGAAAATGGCTCCGAGGATAGGTCTGACAGCTCCGACGATGGGTTTCCAACACTATTAAAATTAAAATACATAGGCCAATATTTTTTATTTTTCAAATATTTTTTTGAACAACAAATGTGGCATTAGAATTAAAGAAGAAACTCCATATTAGCACTTTTATTATATATTTACAGTTTTAAAGCATTCGCCTTATAAAATTATTGTTCTCAAATTGTATTAATTTTGAAGAAATAAATTTGGTTCTACCTAGAATAAACTACTGTACTATGTATTAAATCTGGCGTAATAGTTGATCAAATCACCATAGGTAGCAGTACCTTCCACAGCGTGTTTTCAATCTAGTTTGAATGAATTCCATAGGTAGCAGCACCTTACAGCATTATAAACATTTGGATTATAACTGTATAACATTAACTGCATAATTATTTTGTCTGTCAGTTTTTTATTATTTACAAAATTTAAAGTTTGAAGAGTCATAAACTAATGTAAAAGTGATTATATAAATGTATTATTATTTTAAAAATCTGAAAGGGTGTAAAAAAAGGAGGCTGAAGAAGTTCTAAGAGGAAAACGTTTTCTCCAAGTGTAAGTTAACAATTTAACAACCTTTAGTTCACAAAAAGTCTGATCGCAAGTAATATCAAAAGTGTAATAAGTAATTAACAACCAGCTCATCATTAACAGTAACAAGATTTCGATATAAAAAAAATCTGAACCCACGTAATGTTACCATGTATTCTGCATCTTTGAAGATGCACAACTCAAAACTTTATTTTAATAGAAAATTTAAGGCTACTTTAACATATTTCATGACAATCGAAAAACTATCATTTTCTCAGAAACTATTAAATCAAGAGTTGAGTATTAGATTTTACTACATATTATTTTCTAAGCTATTCTTTATAATAAAATCTCACATTTAGAGTATGTTGCATTCACTTTTCCACGCTTGCTGCTTTTTTTAAAAATTACATTAGAAGTCATTGTGATGAAATAAAGGATCCAGGGATCAGATCCGTATCCAGTTATATATAACAGAATTGTTATAAGTGACAGATTGTCAGAGGTAAGCTATTAAAATATCACAATCTTGTATAAATAATGCACCAAGATATTAACATAAGAAATTGTATTTTGTTAAAACCATTACTTGTGTGGCGAGATCCATGGAACAGATAAATACATTACACCAAAAAGTATAAAAAGTACAATGTACAATTGTTCAAGTTTTTAATGGCAAAGTAGTACTTATTAAATGAAATGTTCTATTCACACAAAATGCAATGTCTTATTTGTTGTAAACAATGAACTAGACATAAATTACCTTGGAATGGGACAGTAAACTGTGTAAAACTAAAAGGTGCAGAAGTACAGCATGTTTCCAGAAAAACAAAAGATTTTTTTAAATATACGTTAATGAATTGCCATGCAAGTGCAAATAAACATAGACACTGAAGCCATTAATAGATATTTTATAGGGGAATAAAACCTTTAAACATTCTACTTAAATAGCTTGGTAGATTGTCATGTAAAATTATAGTGTAACTGATAGGCCTACAATGGAATGATGCACTAGAGAAGCAGTGTAGGCTGAGGTAAGAAACTGTCAAGCAGCCAAAATCCTCGTTGCTTGTTGTAATCATCTTGAATTCACTGATTGAATAGAGGCTTTCCTTTGTAAAAGGAACGATTCTTTCTAAACATGTTGGCAAGTATGCTCTTGTAAGCATTTACTTAGTTAAGTATTATTTAATTATAGTAAAAAGTTCAAGTACCACATCAAATCTGTAGTTACTCCTTTAATGCATTACAGTAAAATTAAAACACCATACACGCTCTCAAGTAATGGGAACATACAAATCTTTGTAAAATACTGTTAAAACTCTTCAAAAATGATAATTATTTAAACGAAAATGTACCATAGTTTTTGTCAATATCAGTTCGGTTTAGGATAGTTTATTAACATAATAATCAAACAATTCATTAATTATTAATATCTACTTTTTAAATGGAAGAATAATTCTCTGCAACCATGTGCAATTTTAAATAAGCTTATTAGAAAATAATTTGAACAATTATTTGAAAAGATTTTTAAAGTTTTATTATTCACGCTCAATAATTATTTGTAATTTCAAGACTTTAAAACTGTTCCCCAAATACTCATCCTTGGAATTCACACTTTAATATGGGGGCTTCCAAGCTCCTGATATGGTTTACCAAAACCACCATTTTACCAAATTTGTAAAAGACCTGAAAAACTAAATTTTCCTGAAGGCCATTGAGTAAATATTTTTAAAAGTATTTAAAATAAGTATAAAATGTTTATTATACTGGATTTAATGGTACTTAATGAATATTAAACAATAATAATATAGTTAGAACATATTGAAAGAACATTTTATTTCTGCTAAATTTTGCGGTTATGTTAATATCTATAAAGGAAGGTAGAGAAGTAAATGCATGACGTAAACACACTTAAGAAAGGTTTATCATTCAATGCTATTCCAGCTCAGTTCACTACCAGCTGTGATACCTTGTAAACCTTATTGAGTTGTCACAATGTTGAGGTAATTTTCCTGACGACAGTGCTGAGGATTTGACATTTTAATAAATTAGCAACATTATATAGCATTTTGAAACAGAGAACAAGAAAATAACAAAAGTTTTAACAATATGTGTGGAATTAAATTTAGAAATATTTTAAGGTAATAATTAAATCCTATTCTAGGCCCTATTTCTAAACTTGAACTGTTGACTTTAAAATGTTGATATGTTAGGTACATAATTAATTAACCACAATAACAACCTGAAATTCTAAACAATAAATTATTACCTGATGTACACTTTACATTTAGTGGCAACCATCTTCAGAGATACTACCTTCATATTGCTTCTGAAATAGAGGGTTACTGTGAAATTAAAATGTACGTTAGGTATGAGCTCTGAAAATTGATATAACGAATGTAGAATAAATAGGAATACAAATTTGGGAGGAATATACTACGACACTATTATTTGCAAACAGCCAGGTTGTTTTAGCTGAAGGTATTGATGATGCTAAATATTTGGTTAGAAAACTAGGGCAATAAAGAAATGTGGCCTGGAAATTAATACTGAGAAAATAGAATACATGGTAGTAGGATGTGCAGGACAAGATTTAAACATTGATTGAAAAATTATGAAAAAAACTAAAAATTACAAATATCTACATTTGTTGATTCCATCTTCACGTGAGCTACTAGTAATCACTAAACACTTTTAAATGTTTTAAAAGCTTGCCTATAGTAGCACTTACTTTGTTGACAATGGGACACATCTCCCAAAACGACCGTCCTCAACAAACAAAGTAAGTGCTATTATAGGCAAGTTTTTAAAACATTTAAAAGTGTTAAGTACATATATCTGGGGGTAACATTAACTTGCACCAGTAGAAGACATATTGCAGAAAATATGGAGGACGAAATATTACAAACCAACTAAATTCATTTTTAAGAACATAAAGAAAAGAACAAAACGATACCTATTTACTGTGAACAAGAACATACAGAGACGAATAAATGCAATGGAAAACTGTTTCTGGAGATGTTTTAGATACACATTGCAGGATCATATAAGAATAGACAGAATCAAAGAAACAATGAATGTAGAGACATCACTTACAGACACCACAGAAAAAAGCAGCTTTCCTGATATGGTCATATGAGAAGAATGACAGATGATATATTACCATTGAAAACTTGGTTCTCAAAAAGGCGAAGAAAGAAAGGAAGAGCAAGAAAATCGTCGTATAATGGGATTAGAATACCTATGAACAGAAGATAATTAATGTGAAGACAAGAAACAATGCCATTCGAATTGCAATAAACAGTCTATAAAGCAGAATTAATGTTGCTAGATATATATACGTTATATATGATTTATATTTAACAAATTAACATCTTGTTGTGGATTATGGGTTGTAATTGTGATTAATTAATTAGTATTCCACACAATATAATAATATAATTGTGTCCGTGTGTGTGTGTGTGTGCACAAGTGACATGCAATCACATAAAATATTACATGGACATTCTTATGGACCATGGTCAACACATATGACTATTTTTAATTAGATATTCTGTCAGGACACCGCCCCATTGGCTTTGAAAACTCCCTTAACACTCAATTATTATATATACTCCATTATATACTTGGCTTAGTCCCCTGTTGATCACCTGTAAACCTTACTTTTAAAAAGCTGATAGTAATTGTTTGTTGTTCATTCATCTTTCAAGGTTAGTTATACTTTACAAATATCATGTTATAAACAGAAGCTTTTCCTTCTCTTAGTTTTTTAAGATAATAATTGTTAAGTTTATAGTTTGATATATTTATTTGGAAAAAATTTCAGTAAATTAAATTCAACCCCAATAAAAAAACGTCAACCCCGTACAAAAGACGGGTACTATGTTAGTAAGTGCATAATTATTAAATAGTATTTGCCACTCTAGCCTTTGTGCACAGATAAGAGTCTCTTTCTACCTTTGTAACACATTTTGGATGGTGTTACATATTAAAAAAGGAAATTTCAGAAAACGAACAAGAATGTATTCAAAAATGTAACAATAATAGAACTAGATCAAAAAATTGTGATTTGTTAAAAATAAATCAAATCTCTGGTTGGTAGTGGCATCTGTAGGAAGAGTTTGAAAGATTAAAGCACATGATCGATGCGCGGTAACTAGGACGCCTGCTTGCTACTGATAGTTAACTCTCTTAAAATCAGGATGTAGAAGGCAACGGTCGTCTCCAAGAGCGAGGAAATGTTTTATTTTTAATTTTTTAATGTAATAGTTTTTTTTCAATTTCTCGAAATCAGAATATAGAAGACAACGCACGTCGCCAAGAACGAAGATGGAACGCTGAGTTACTGAAGCCTTTTTCAAAATCATGACCGAGCAAATATTGTAAGGATTTTTCCAATAGAAGGATGCGAGACTACACCTTGTTAAAAAAGCTAAGTGAACAAATTCAAACTTTGGTGAACTATCACAAAATTTAAATGCCTAAACAGTTTAGTAGAAAATTAATAAACTTAAAATTTTTCAATATGCACATAAATGTAATTTATGCATTATTTGGTGCATTGGTTTTCAGTTTAAATTGTAAGAATTAATTATGAAAAGAGCAAGCAAGCAAACTCGAAAACAGAGTCATTTCAGCCATTGATTTGTGAATATGTAAATTTCCTCATAAGTCAAATGTTAAATGTTCACTAATCAGTAACTAACGCAATGTTTCAGAAATATGTATTTTGGTTTGTAACTTTATAATTTTTTGCTAAATAAAATATGTTTAATTTGTTTTAATTGAAGATTAAGAGAGCGATTATTTAACGAGCACACAAATCCCATACATCTTAATTTAATAAGCCTTTAAATAATAATTTAATGAGACTTTGCTAGTTTAAATGGTTTAACTTTGTATTTTAAAATATTCAATAGTTATTTCACAAGTAACCTAGTTCTACCTTCAAGATATTAAGAGCGTTACAGACAGACAGTAATTTGCCTGACCTGTGGCGTAGAGCTAGAAGCCCTGGTAAGTAAAATTAATTATGTTGGTAAAAAGAGCTTGAAATGGTACACCTTAACAGAGGATTCCCAAATTGTTATCTATGTGAGTTAATGGAAGGGGAGGCTACACGTTTGATGTTGAAGGAAGCAGGTGTGTAGCACATAGTAGTGCTCTCTCTCAAGGTCAAGAAACAACCTGTATTTCCCTTTTTGTAATGGGTTTCAACAACATATACATTATTCAAAGTAGTTTTTGTTACATATTTTTTTGTTTATATTTCTATCTGCAAAATGAAGACAATTAATCAATATCTTGATAATATTGATATGTCTATATAACATAGTAAAGTTCGAGTATTTTTCTAATTTAATTATTGTTTACTACAGAGCATTAATTAGTCCTGTTTGGTGATGAAACTTAATTTTCATGTAAATTTGTTTTAATTTAATTCACAATACGAACAGTTTTAGACTAGACACATAAGCATTGAACACAGTATTACTATTTCTTTTTAGACATATTTTGGTTGAAAAACCTATTCAAACTTGATTGTTACACTGTTTTATATACGAATAAATTATTTCATAAATTTAATAAGGATTTAACAAACAAATATTGTTAGCAAGGAATATATAATCCTGAAAATGTATTGACTTTTTATCCCTATTTTACTGCCACACTGGAACAACCTTAAGTGTCATGTTGATGAATGACTGTTCTTTATTCTGTTGACAAACCATTAGTCACTTATGTTGGGAGGTAATGTGTTTCTGATAACAGCAGCTGCCTCTAAACAGTAACTTTAAAAACTTTCAACAAGTAAAAGGTCTACATACACATATGTATATCAGTACATGTACATGAAGAGGTTGAGCAAGAGAAGGGCAATGTAAATATTCTGACCTGAATGGATTGAGCTATTTGAACATCTACATTAGCTACTACTCAAAACAAATGTTTTTAAGAATAAAATTAATTCATGTTTTTATCTTTCAGTATTTGATAAACGTGACTACCTTTAGTTGTCTTTTGCTCAATGTAAATAGTCATTAAACATTTGTAAACTAAACTCAGAGTTACGGTCTGAGTTGACAATGGGACACAACTCCCGAAACGGCCGTCCTCAAAAAAATATAAGTAAGTGCTACAATAGGCAAGTTTACAAACATTAAAAAGTGTTTAGTGATAACTAGTAGCTCACGTGAAGATGGAATCAACAAATATTAAGACATTAAACAATAAATACCTTTGCTACAAATATTTAAACAAACTTAATGTACATTTTGCTAGCATAGTTAGTAGGGATAAGCCGATACCTACAGTTTTTTATTGCGATTTCAATTCTCAAATTTATCTTTCGATTATTGATTCTTTCATATAGTTAACATCTTAGTC